>CAUYUJ010012370.1:286860-391860 GCA_963575745.1 Prorocentrum cordatum | reverse complement strand
CCCCTTGGCGTGCGCCATTTCCAGAACTGAACACCACACACAGGTGGGAGAGGGCTCCGATCATCCCATCAGGGATTGGTTCGCCCCTATGTGCCCTGTATGTTTTCATGTATGTATGTCTGTCTGTCTGTCTGTATGTATGTATGTATGTATGTATGCATGCATGCATGCATGCATGCATGTATGTATGTATGTATGTATGTATGTATGTATGTATGTATGTGTGTGCATGTATGTGTGTATGTGTGTATGCATGTATGCATGGATGGATGTATGTATGTATATATGTATGTATGTATGGATGGATGGATGTATGGATGTATATATGATTGTATGCATGCATGTATGTATGCATGTAGTTATGTATGTATGTATGCACGTATATATGCATGTATGAATGAATGTATGACTGCATGTATGTATGTATGTATGTATGTATGTATGTGTGTGTATGTATGTATGAGTGTATGTATGTATTTATGTATGAGTGTGTGTGTATGGATGTATGTATGTATGTATGTATGTATGCATGCATGCGTGCATGCATGTGTGTATGTATGTGTGTATGTATATATATATATATGTATATACATGTATGTGTGTATGTATGTATGTATGTATGTATGTATGTAGGTAGGTAGGTAGGTAGGTAGGTAGGTAGGTAGGTAGGTAGGTGGGTATGTAGGTAGGTAGGTGTGTATATATATATACTAGAACCACGCGCGCGCTTCGCGCGCGCTTAGGTTCTGTCGAGTCACAGACCCAGGAATCGTTGTGAGAAGAAATTGGTGACGCGAAGCGTCGTGGGGGCGTCCTTGGACGTCTGGGGTCTCCTGGGGCCTCTTGAGGGGCCTCCTGGGGGCCTCCTGGCGGCCTCTTGGGGCGGAAGGCTCGAGCTTGCGGTTCGTGGTCCCCCTCTGGGCCCCCTCTTGGGCCCGTCTTGGGGCCCTCTTGGGCCATCTTGGGCGCCTCTTGGGCCGTCTTGGGGCCCTCTTGGGCTGTCCTGGGGCCCTCTTGGAAGCTTCTTGGGCCGTATTGGGGCGGTCTTGGGCGCCTCTTGGGCCGTCCTGTAACGTCGGAAAGCCCAAAAGACAACTTTGTTGAAAATGTACGTTTTACGAAGGGAATGGGCCAATTTTTGCGTCTAGGGGCCCTCTTGGGACGCATGTTGGAGGCTTCTTGGGGCCTCTTGGGGGCGTCCTTGGACGTCTGGGGTCTCCTGGGGCCTCTTGAGGGGCCTCCTGGGGGCCTCCTGGCGGCCTCTTGGGGCGGAAGGCTCGAGCTTGCTGTTCGTGGTCCCCCTCTGGGCCCCCTCTTGGGCCCGTCTTGGGGCCCTCTTGGGCCATCTTGGGCGCCTCTTGGGCCGTCTTGGGGCCCTCTTGGGCTGTCCTGGGGCCCTCTTGGAAGCTTCTTGGGCCGTCTTGGGGCGGTCTTGGGCGCCTCTTGGGCCGTCCTGTAACGTCGGAAAGCCCAAAAGACAACTTTGTTGAAAATGTACGTTTTACGAAGGGAATGGGCCAATTTTGCGTCTAGGGGCCCTCTTGGGACGCATGTTGGAGGCTTCTTGGGGCCTCTTGGGGGCGTCCTTGGACGTCTGGGGTCTCCTGGGGCCTCTTGAGGGGCCTCCTGGGGGCCTCCTGGCGGCCTCTTGGGGCGGAAGGCTCGAGCTTGCGGTTCGTGGTCCCCCTCTGGGCCCCCTCTTGGGCCCGTCTTGGGGCCCTCTTGGGCCATCTTGGGCGCCTCTTGGGCCGTCTTGGGGCCCACTTGGGCTGTCCTGGGGCCCTCTGGGAAGCTTCTTGGGCCGTCTTGGGGCGGTCTTGGGCGCCTCTTGGGCCGTCCTGTAACGTCGGAAAGCCCAAAAGACAACTTTGTTGAAAATGTACGTTTTACGAAGGGAATGGGCCAATTTTGCGTCTAGGGGCCCTCTTGGGACGCATGTTGGAGGCTTCTTGGGGCCTCTTGGGGGCGTCCTTGGACGTCTGGAGGCCATCTTCAGCATCTCGGAGCCCTCTTGGAGGCCTCTTGGAAGTTTCTTGGGCCGTCTTGGGCGCTTCTTGGGCCGTCTTGTCTGACTGGGGAGGCCTCCAAGCCCCGACGAGCCTCCGGGCCCCCTGGGGCGCACATTTGTGGTCGAGGTCCCGGCCCCGGGCCCCCGGACCCGGTGCGCCGTTATATGTGTATATATATATATATATATATATGTTTGTACGCATGTATGCATGCATGCATGCATGTAGGTAGGTAGGTAGGTAGGTAGGTAGGAGGAGGAGGAGGAGGAGGAAGATCAGGGATTGGTTCGCCTCTACAGCACGTGCCACACAGCAAGCACGGGCGGCCAGCAAAAGCACGCGGCAGGACGTGGCGCGGGGCAAGCCCCTGGTCGAGCTCTCCGAGCTTCCCGAGGTGCCCCAGGGTTTCTGCGGGCCCTGAGGCTCGGGCTGGGCGAAAGGGGGGGATAGCAAAGGGGGGGCTTGAGAATCAGCTCACGTAGCTGATTTTCCCAGCGCCTCCCGGCGCCGGAGGCGGCCATGTAGTAGTCGAGGAATGGGCCTGGCGGCGGGGCCGAAACCAGCTGCACGCAGCAAATTTCGTAAGCCCCCCTTTCCCTATATCCCCCCCTTTCGTTCGGCCCGAGAGGCACGTCGGAGGAGGCGAGGCTTCCGGAGGTCTGCGCTGGGTCGGATCGCGAGATCGGCTCGGATCGAGAGCGGATCGAACCGCCCGCAAATCGTCCCGAATCTCGCATCGGTGTCGAATCGCCGCGCCCCGCTTCCGGCCGGCCCGGACCGATGCCGGTGAATGGAGCCGGATCGCATCGAATCGGAATCGCGGCCCCAACCAACGCACCGAATCACATCGAACCGGCTCGTAGGCGGCCCTGCTTCCGTGAGGCACCTGCTGGCAGGCCGATCTCTAGTTTGACGTGCCTACTGTACTGAAGCTGCCCTGTGGAGGCGGCCAGGGGGTCTGAACTGGCTGGGTCCCCAGAAAAGCGGTCATGAGGGGGCACAAGGAGGCCGAATCCGCTCGAAATCGGTCCCAGGGCCCTTCCCGGGGTCCACCTGGTGCAATTTGTCACCCTGGATCCGTTTTTCCGCGGCCCCAAGGCCCGAAAACAGACCCATGAGGAAGAAAAGACAAAAACAAAAAAAACCTGCCCGAACCCAGAACCTCGAGCTTGCCCGCCCTTCCTGCTGGCCGGAACCAGCGCTGGGCCACCTCAGACCCCCAAGCGGCTCCAACCCGCCCTCGGGCTATCCACCCCGCTTGCCCCCTCCGAAGATACAGGATCGACAACTTCAGCCTCATGTCGGGCCCGATGACGCACAAGTACCGCGCTGGGAGCGGCATGCCGTCCTGCCCGAGTTCCGCGGGGTCAAGCATGCCTAGGCTGACGACGATCTCGCGGCGCTCGTCGGCGATGATGGGCCGATGATCCTCAGAACGTGTGGTAGCGCCTTGGAGCTGACTGGGGGTCTGAGGTGGCCCAGCACTGGTTCCGTCGAGCAGGAAGAGGGGGCAAGTTCGAGGTTCTCGGTTCGATCAAGTGTTTGCCTTTTCCTGCCTCCAGGGGTCCTTTTCAGGCCCTGGGGCCGTCAGCAAAGTGGATCCAGGGCAAAAGGCTAAAAACTGCGCCAGATGGACCCCGGAAATCGGGGGCGCGCAAACATGGATCGGGGGAGGTGCTCTCCCCAAAATGCGGCCGGTGCCGCCTCGCTCGGCGGCGGAATTCCGTGCTTTCCCCTGGAAGCGGGACCCGTCGCTACTCCACGCCCCCCCGATCCATGTTTGCGATCGCCTGAGGGAAGGGTCCCGGGACCGATTTCGAACGGATCTGGCCTCCTCCCCCTGCCCCACCGCTTGTCCTGAGGTTACCAGCCTCGAACGTATCCCTATCCCTAAGATTGACACGCCAAAAGGCGATGCCAATCTTAGGGGTTCGCCCTCAAAAAATAAGGGAATCCCTAGGATTGGCATCGTGATGAGGAGGTGCCCAGCATAGGGATAGGGATATGTTCCAGGCTGGTAATGAGGCCCCAGCCAGCTCGGACCCCCGGGCCGCCTCCAGAGCATAGCGCCAGTGTGGGTGCCTGTCCGCCGATGCCCCTCGACCCGACGAAGGGTTCGGCGGCGACGATATGGGCGAGTAGCCCAGGGGCGGGCATTCCACGCCTTCGCCCCGGAGCCTTTTCGAAGACATAGATCATCGGCGCTCCTGAGTACATGTCTTGCGCTCCCCTGGGCCATTCGCCCCCATCGTCTTTGGATGTCCAGGCGGGCGCCCTGGATCAACAGTGGGGCCCCCCTGGCCTTCAGAAAGCCGCACGGAGCTCGGAGAAATAATGTTGACGCCACTGTTGATCCTCTGGTGTGGGGAGGCCGGCACAGGCTGCGCGTTGGTGGCCACATGTGAACCCTACCCCCACCCCGAGTTCTAAGGGGGGGTGGGGGTTCATTTCGCTCGGGAGGTCCCGAGCGGAGTGAGCCCCTACCCGTCCTTAGAAATCGTGGAGAATGGGGGTAGAGTTCACATGTGGCCACTGACTATCGGCGGAGCCGAACGGGGCAAACCCACGCGCTTGGGCTGAAGCACGTCGTGAGGATCGTCGCGATCGGGAAGGGCAGGCTCGGGACCGCGGCCGCGCGCTTGATGTCCTCGATCCAGGCGAGGTGGCTATCGATGATGGGCCGATGTTCCACCACCGCTGCAATAGGCAGCACGGGGGCGAGGGGAGGATGAGGAGGTCCTCCTTCTCCTCCTCCTCCTTCTCCACCGCCTCCTTCTCCTCCTCCCCCCCCTCCCACCTATGGCAGTGGTGGTGGGAGATCGGCCCATCCATCGACCGAGTTGCACGAGAGCCCGATCAGCTTCACGCCGCGCCTCCGGAAGTCTTCCCACAGCTGCGCCGCGCGGCCGAGCTCGGTGGTGCACACCGGCGTGAAGTCGTTCGGGTGGCCGAAGATCGGGGATGAACAAGACCCTCTTTATGGGCATCGTTCAACCGACCCCAATGGCCGATTGACCCCTAGATGGGGATATAGGCCGTTCCCTTCGGGTTTCGAGGTGTGTGTCCCCAACTGGTGTGCAAGCATGCTGGGGGTCTGGATGGGGCTGGGAATGGGGATGGGGATCGGTTAAACGATACCGATTTTAGCAAAACGCGGTTCAGTGACAACGACCTCGGGCCCAAACCTGGGGGGCGCAAGCCCAGAAAATGACGGCCGCGGCGCCCTCTCGAGAACCAAGAACGGACAATTCACGAATGGACGTGTCAAAGTGGGGGCCCTGTCCACCCCGAGAAGAAGATCGTCCACGGGCACTCCCGGTCGCCCTGCAGGAACTCGTGGAAGGAGAAATTCCCACGGCCGGAGGATCACACGAGGCGGCACAACAGAAGCCTCCGGAGGTCCGCGCAGATGTGCTGCATCGGCGCAGGACCCCCCCCTCGTCCTGGGCGCGCGGAGCGCGCCAGGGGCGGCGCCGGAGGCGCCGCCAGGGGGGTCCAGCGCAGATCCAAGAAGTACGCGTGGACCTCCGAAAGCTTATGCTGATACCGATTTCCCTTCTCCGGCATGGGTGGTCCGACACGCGAAGTCGGGGAACACGTCGCCGAGCAGCAGCGGCCTCGGCCCGGTGGCCATGGCACGCAACAAGCGCTCCCCGATCGAACTGTGACCCGCGAGCCACAGGGCTACAGTAGACACATACGATATGAAATCTTGCTGTCAGAAATCTCGGCGCAAACGATTCGTCGATATTTCAAGGTCCTAAGGTGCCCCAGAAGAGCTTCTGTAGGCCCCGAAAACCACCTTGGGATAGGAAACTTCCGTGAGGCACCTGCTGGCAAGCCAGTTTCTTATCTGACTTGCCTTCTGTACGGGCACACAGACACACAAGCACACACACACACACACGCGCACAGAACAAAAGCTGGTCGCACAAGCTCGTGTCAACAACTTCCAGTAAGCAGAGATATGGTACGAGGCGGGGATTTATCCATAACCACCGCCTGGGAACCGACGTCCTGGTGCCCTCGCGGGCGGTGGATATGGATATATTTCGGCCCCCGGGGGCCAGAATATGTTCATATCCACCGCCTGCCGAGGCTCCGAAAACTGACCCTCCAGCCTCCAGGCGGTGGTCATGTATAAATTCCAGCCTCGGATATGGGTTGTTCGCGGGGCCTCTCTCTCTCTCTCTCTCTCTCTCTCTCTCTCCGCGTTCCCTAATCAGTACTTGCACTCACTTAGGGGTTCTTGCTTACTTTCTACGGAGCCCCGGCCCGTTCGCGGCCAGGGCGGCGCCGCTCCCGGCAATCGCCGCACCGTTTTGCCAAACGGAAGACCCGCTCGTGGGCCCGGCGGCCCCCTTTTCCGTCCGTCGCCGCCACCCCGTGGACCCACCCCCCTTTCGTTGCATTGGAAGCACGCTGCGTTGCAGTTGCATTGCATCTCGCTGCTCTGAACTGCTTCGCGTTGCTTTACATTGCGTTGCGCTGAGTCGCGTTACTTTGCGTTGCGTTGCGTTGCTTCGCATTGTGTAGCATAGTTGTCCATCGCGTCGCATTGCTTTGTATTGATTTGCATTGCGTTGCATTGTGCTGCGTTGCTTTGCGTTGCTCTGCATTGATTCGCCTTACGTTATATGTTATATTGCTGCTCATTGCGTCTCATTGCGTCGGATTGCATTGCATTGCGTTGCGTTGATTTGCATGTATTTGCATTGCTTTGCATTGCGTTGAATTTTTCAGCATTGGCGTGACATGATTTGCATTGGTTTGCGTTTCATTGTTTTGCATTGCTCTGCGTTGATTTGCATCTAGCTACGTGAAATTGTATTGATTTCCATTGCTCTGCATTTCTTCGCAATGCTCTGCAGTGCGTTGTAGTGATGAGCGTGATTGTGCATTGGTTTGTATTGCTTGGAATTGCGTTGCGCTGCTTTGCATTGCTTTGTATTGCGTTGCGCTGCGTAGCATTGCGCTGTATGGTTTCGCATTGCTTTTCATTGGTTCGCATTGCTTTGAATGTTGTTGTGTTGATTTGCGTTGTTTTGTATGGCTTTGCAGCCTTTGCACCATATATGTTGCCCCTTTCTGAGTTTTTCGAATACAATATGAGGATATACTTCCCACCCTGCCTGGACTTCCAGAGTCACCTTTTGCGTATTGCCTCCTGGAAACGTATCATACCAACCAAGCCAGGCCGATATCGCTCGCGCTCATCCCGTGCAGCATAATACTTTACGCGCACTCGCTTATAACAATTCATCAATGCTTAAGGCACCATTGCAACAAACAAGAACAATCTGGACGAAGTGCACACGCGCGCGTCGTCGCGCGCGCATGCCGGAAATTCTTCAAACATATCACATGTCGTAGGGATTATTTTACAATCGAATGCCTCGACAAGATACAATCACAACCTGGGTTCGCAACACGAAATTCCACACAAATGCGCCCGCGCCTTTGCGAATTGTTAAGACAATGAGAACGTTCGCACCATTCGCATGAAATTCTGCCGAAGGGGCCTTTCGCGCCGCATGTCGGCATCAGTCGGGCGCCTTTGTGCGCGTGCTGGGGGGCACGATCCGTGTCAAATCCGCCGACCCTGTCGGCGTGTGTGAGGGGCTTTTCCGTTCGAGCCGTCATCTCCGTCATTCTTTGTACTCGTCGTCTCTGTCCTTCCCTTTCCCTGGGAGACCTCTTCCCCTGGGCTCCAGCCAAGCCGACCTTGAGCAACCTCGTAATTGAGTCGACGGGAAGCCCCTTCCCTTTCCCTCCCCCGTCGGGAGGGGGGGGGGGGTATCGACCTCCCCCCCGGGTCAGATACGACGCCCCCCCCCCGTACCGACCTTGAGCAACGTCGTAATTCAGTCGAAGGGAAGCCCCTTCCCTTTCCCTCCCCCGCCGGGAGGGGGGGGGGGTATCGACCCCCCCCCGGGTCAGATACGACGCCCCCCCCCCGTACCGACCTTGAGCAACGTCGTAATTCAGTCGAAGGGAAGCCCCTTCCCTTTGATCCCTCCCCCGCCGGGTATGGGTGGGGGTATCGTACCCCACCCACCCCCCGTTTCAAGTACTACTCCCCCCCCCCGTACCAACCTTGTTAAGCAACCTCGTAATTGAGTCGACGGGAAGCCCCTTCCCTTTCCCTCCCCCGTCGGGAGGGGGGGGGGGGTATCGACCTCCCCCCCGGGTCAGATACGACGCCCCCCCCCGTACCGACCTTGAGCAACGTCGTAATTCAGTCGAAGGGAAGCCCCTTCCCTTTCCCTCCCCCGCCGGGAGGGGGGGGGGGTATCGACCCCCCCCCGGGTCAGATACGACGCCCCCCCCCCGTACCGACCTTGAGCAACGTCGTAATTCAGTCGAAGGGAAGCCCCTTCCCTTTCCCTCCCCCGCCAGGGAGGAGGAGGGGGGGGTTTAGCGATCACACCTCCCGGGTCAGATTACGACGCCACCTCCCGACCGACCTGAGCAACGTCGTAATTCAGTCGAAGGGAGTTTTCCCTTTCCCCCCCCGCCTGGAGGGGGAGGGGGGGGGTAGCGACCCCCCCCACCGGGTCAGATACGACGCCCCCCCCCGTACCGACCTTGAGCAACGTCGTAATTCAGTCGAAGGGACGCCCTTCCCTTTGATCCCTCCCCCGCCGGGAGGCGAGGGGGGGGTAGCGGGGGGCGGTAGCGACCCCCCCCCCGGGTCAGATACGACGCCCCCCCCCGTACCGACCTTGAGCAACGTCGTAATTGAGTCGAAGGGAAGCCCCTTCCCTTTCCCTTCCCCGACGGGGGGGGAGGGGGGTCCCGGGGGGGGTCCCAGGGGAGTCCCGGGGAAGTCCCGGGTCAGATACGACACCTCCCTCCCCCACCTTCTCGTCCTTCTCCCCGTTCCCCAAAACCATCCCACAGCCCGTGCCTCTTGCTGCGCATTGCGAACAGGGTCGGCGGCACCGGCCGTAAGGCCTTCGCAATAGAAGTAGTAGTAGCAGTAGAGATACTAGTAGTGGTTGTAGTAGTAGTAGTAGAAGTAGTAGTAATAATAGCGGCGATGATCGTAATATTGCTAGCCATCGTTGTGTAGCAGTAGACATACTTGTACTGCTACTCGTAGTGGTAGTCGAACGAGTAGTGCTAGTCGAAGTCGTACTAGAATAATAGTCGTAGCAGTAATACTAGTAGTGGTAGTAGTGGTAGTAGTAGTAGTAGTAGTAGTAGTAGTAGTAGTAGTAGTAGTAGTAGTAGTAGTAGTAGTAGTAGTAGTAGTAGTCGTACGAGTAGTAGTAGTAGTAGTAGTAGTAGTAGTAGTAGTAGTAGTAGTAGTAGCAGTAGCAGTAGCAGTAGCAGTAGCAGTAGCAGTAGTAGTCGTAGAAGTAGAAGTAGAAGTAGTAGTAGTAGTAGTAGTAGTAGTAGTAGTAGTAGTAGTAGTAGTAGTAGTAGTAGTAGTCACTCCTCCTCCCTGTCCTCTTTCTCTCCCTCCTCCTCCATCTTCTCAGGATGCCAAGATAACGTTTCAGGGTGCTTGGTGCGTTGTCGTTTTACTGGAGGGGGTTCTTAATTGCTTCCCTCGGTTACGAAAAGCAACGGGCATAAAAGACACAATATTTCATAAACCCTCGACAATATTAAACAACTCGAGGGTTTTTTTTCATACCCCGGGATCTTTAGTACTCTCGACTTGCTACCGAAGGCCCACGCCCATCCCTGCAGGCCTCCGCCCGCGCGGCGGCGCCACACCGACCCCGCCAGCCTCAGCGCCGCGCGCTGCCGCGGCGGGGGGGCTCGGGCGCGCCTGGGAACACGCCGCCCAGCGACGGCGGAGCGTCTGGGGAGCCCTGGGGTGCACCAGGCCAAGGAGGCGAAGGGGGGAGGAGGGTCGAGGGTCGAGTTTGGAGGCGGCCAGGGGGTCTGAGCTGGTTGGGCCCCGAGAGACTGTGCCAAGAGGGGGTGTGGAAGCAAATCCACTCAAAATCGGTTCCTGGCCCCCTTTCGGGGTCCATCTTGCACAGTGGGTCCCAATACTGCACCCGGAGAACGAGCAAAAACAAAGAACCAGCTCGAACCCAGCACCTCGAACCTGCTCCACGCCTCCTGCTGGCCAGAACCAGTGCAGGGCCACCTCAGGCCCCCAGGCAGCTCCGAGGTGGACGGAGGAGGAACGTGGGGGGGGGACCAGCTCGTGGGGGTGGGGGACATCGAGCTTTGAATTGGCGATGCGTAGCCGATAGATCGGCGCCAGCCCCCCGATAGCGAATCCACACTTTCCTGGGCGGGTTTGGCAATCAGGCCCCTATCGGCGATCAATGGGCGATTGGGGGACGATGCGTCCCCTTTTTTCTGAGCTCATCCCCCCGCTGACCTTGCCCCTGAATGACGGAAGGGGATCCTGAGGGAATGGGGTCCTGGACCCTGGTGTTTTCCCCGGGGCGCTTAACCCCGAGCCATTCTTGACTATCCTGGGGGCCCAAGGAAAGAACCCAGAACCCAAAGGCAGCCAAACAAACATCAAAACCAATCTCTGTCAGGAACCACCTGTCTTGCGCCACACCCCACGAGCCCCTAGTCTGACCAAACCCGCTCCAAACTGGTCCTGAGCATCTGGCCAAATGTTCGAGCTGCGTCCCCAAAACCCCATCGCTGCGATGTTTCCACTACGCAGACTCCCCGAAGTCTTGATACCGCCTCGAACACCTGGTCTTCGCTGTCCCGATTCGTTCTTGTTGCGCTCTCGGGGTCCGATGGGGACTCCCCGAGGACGAACATGGAGAACCAGCGTCCGCTGTCTTTCCACGTCGACGAGAATTGCCTCAGCGCGTCAAGCCCTGGGCGGACGCTCACACGGACTACGGAGCCGTGGATCTCGCGCGCGGGCGCCAGGTCCACGGATCGGGGAGGGTGCCCCCGGCACACGAGGCCAATGCCGCGCGCCGCCTGACCTGGCGACGAAGCGAGGCCACTCCGCTCGGAAACGGGGCCCGTCGCCGACTCACTTACCTTGATCTGTGACTGCGTTTTCTCGATAGCCGTGGCCGCGAAAAAAGCCCCCAGATTTCCGTGAGCGGGCACGGGACAAGCGGACAAACCCGTGCTGAACCGCAGGGGAACCCTGGGAATCCAGGAAAACTGCTACGATGGGAGCCCGAAGGTGGCCTCCAGAAGGCGGCGCCCCACCGCGCCGTCCCAGCGGCCCGCCGCGGCCGCGCGGCTCTCCGCCGCAGGGTGACGCTCGGCCCTGGTCGCGGGCCCTCTCCAAGGGTCGAACGGCGGCGGCCGACCGTTGACCGCCTGCCGTTGGCACACCCGAAAGGAATACAGAAAACAAAAAAATGGGTACGGCCGGGCCTAGGACAGAATAACATCCTTCAAAAACATGAAGCCCTCCTCGGCCAACTTGAAGAACATTCGAGGGTACCCTTCCCCAGGATGCACAATAACATCCAACAAACACGAAGAACATGAGGGCCCCCCCCGAACCGACCTCGATCTTATGCCTATACGAACAGCCTTCGGGTGATAAGGAGGTTGGGGAGTGAAAAAACCAACTGATGGTAATCTTGGTGGTTATGGCGATGCTGGTGATGCGCCCTCGGGTTGGCGACGACGCGTGATGATGATGCTGGTCGCGATGGGTGTTGCTGTTTGTCATCCCACATGGCGCGCTCTAGACATGAGGGACGGCGCGATCGAGACACTGGGACCCAATCGATCTCACAATCGATCTCACAACCGATCTCAAGATCGATCTCACAACAGATCGCATTATCGATCTCCCAGTCGATGTCACTGTCGATCTGACAATCAAACTCAATATCGATCGCACATTGGGACTCTTTATCGATCTCACAACGGTTTTCACTACCAGTCTCACAATCGATCTCCCAATCGATATCCCAATCGATCTCACTGTCCATCACAGTAGATCTCACCAACGATCTGACCATTTATTTATATCGATCTCACAACAAATCTCACTATCGATCTCACAACGGATTTCACGATCGATTTCCCAAACGATCTCACTATCGATCTCACCGCCCTGCTCCGGGACACTGGCTCGCGCCGCCCTGCTCTGGGACACGGAACACTGACGGGACACCGACAGGATACCGACGCGCCACAGACGGGACAGCCCCAGCCACCGCGCGCCAGTGGGGAAGGGGCGGACAACCGGCTCCAGAACCCCTAACCACGGCGCCATGATTCCTCTCGCGCGCCCACGCAGCTTCGCTTCGCCCGCACGCCCGACGCGAACATGAAACCGACGACCTCGGTCCGACTGTGCGAGGCCGCCCAACAGCACATGTTGTCCAAGACCGAGAGCGGCCGCTGTCTGTCTCAAGCGGACATCGTCCGCGGCGACACCGACCGCGAGTCCTTTTCAAAATGGCTAGGAGCTGCTGTCCGTCTTCGACACCTCTTTCCGTGCCAATATCGATCGTAGCGATGCTGGGCAGACGAGACCAGACCAAACCCACTGGGCGCCCAAACGGGTTCGGGTTCCACCGGGCAACGCCGTGGAATCCTGACATCCAGGCGGTGCGATTTTTTCGAGCTGGGCGTTTTCGCCCGGCTTCGGGCCCCGGGGCCATCACAGGTCGGTCTGGTCACCAGAAATGCCGCGGAAAGAGAGGGCCCGGGAGGCTCTGGCCGCGGCGAGGGTGCACTTTCGGCAGCGGTGGATAGGAGGAGGAGGACGAGGAGGAGGAGGAGGATCCCCGCTCGCTCCGCTGCGTAGCAGTCGCCTCGGGGCCGCGCGCGGGACCGCGCGCGCGAAGCTAAAGGAGAGAGCCCCGACGCGCGCCTGCCCCGAGCAGCGCTCTCAGGAGGCGACCCCCATGGGCGGCTCCCGGGCGACCCGCGGGTCGTAGCAGCGCCGCAGGCTAGCCTTGGTAAGGGGGGAGAGGTGGGTGGGGGCCGAGAAGCTGCAGGACGCCTGCGGGGCGATCGCGGCGGGGATAAGAGGTGGCATCCCCGCTCGCTCCGCTGCGCAGCAGTCGTCTCGGGGCCGCGCGCGGGGCCGCGCGCGCGAGGCTAAAGGAGAGAGCCCCGACGCGCGCCTGCCCCAAGCAGCGCTCTCAGGAGGCGACTCCCAGGGGCGGCTCCCGGACGACCCGCGGGTCGTGGCAGCCATGCCCATGCTCGAAGCCCCTGCGAAGTGACAAGTCTAGAGCGGGCGGCCGCGAGAACGAAGGGCCAGGCGGATGGGCCCGCCGACAGAGATCGTGCGACCAAGTAGTCGCTAACACTAGCGAAATACTCAACCTGTTCCCGTGCTGGAGCAGGGAGGGAGGCAAGGGCAGTGGGGGCGGCGGCGGCCTGCAGATATCGTTCGGCGCTGGAGGCCTGCCTCCGGCGGCCGCGCCAGAAGACGCGAGGGGCGTCTTCGGTGGCAATATAGACATCTGTAGCGCCTGAGCCTCGAAGGCGCGCGGGGGCCATGTTGAACCCCGCGGGGGCTTTTGCCGGCGGGGCGCCTAACGCACTTAGAAGATGGTTCGACCGAGTGCGGAAGCCGCTCTGGCCAAAGGTAGAGGGCGGATCGGTGGGTCCCAAATGCCGAAACACCAGCTCCATTATCTTCACCGTTGCTCTGTCCGAGCAACGGGCGTGCTGGGTCGGATAGGTCCGACGAGTCTTCGGAGCGGGGATCGACAAGAACGCATCACCGTCGGCTTCCAGCCTGTCGCACGGAAGCGACAGGTCGCAGCGCCGAGCATTGAGGACCTCCCCAGGGGGCAGAAACATAGTAAAACCCATGAGCAGCAAAGCGGCCATCTCCGGCCAGCCCCACGCTAAGCACACCCCGACCATGGCCCGCAGAAGCGCCCTAGGGAGCGGCGGGCGGAGGCGCGGAGGCTCGGCGAGCTTCCACTGCTTGGCAACGTCCCACGCCTCCGTCAGGAAGGCTTTCCAGTGGGGGTGGTTGGCCAAGATCGCATGGACTAGGATGTAGCGCGGGAAACCCGCATCGTGAAGCCACACACCAAAGGTGGCAAGGAATCTAGCCAAGAGGATGCCGCTGCGGTACAGCGTCTGGGGAGGAACCCCAGTGTGCTCTTCGAGCCACAACTCGAACGCGTCAAGCGACCTCGATCGGCGCTCCACATAAGCGGGAGTAAGATGGGCGTCGCGAACGAACGGCGATCGCGGTCCGCGAACAGGGACGCTAAGCCCCAGGCTCCCAGCCGCAGCCGCCTCTGGGGCAGCGTCCACGGCGCGCGCGCAGACCCCGCGCACGCACCAAAGGACAGCGGCGCGTGCGAGCGGGCCGCTGAGGCGCCCTTCCGAGCCCAGCACTGCGCTACGCTCGCGGCGCGAGCGGTAGAACGGCGGCAGGCGGTTGGCGACGATAGGTCGTTCGACGCCCGAAAGGCGCGCGAGACCAGCGCGGACCTCGGTGTAGTCCATTCCTGTCTCGCGCACCACGCGGCGGGCCTCTGCCTCAATCTGCGAGGACAGAAGCGTCGGCCACGCGTACACTCCTGTCTCACAGGCCGTCGCCCACGTGATGCTGGGAGCTACGCTAGAGCGCTGCCGCGCAGGCGTCCATCCCAAGGGATGTGGGGCGCTGGAGATAGCGTTGAGCCCAGCTCGCCAATGCGGTGGCGCGCCCCCGTCGCTGCTCCAAAACTCGGGAGGCGGGGCGAAACCATCCGCGGTGGCGTGACCTAGCAGGTCAAAAAAGCAGGCTAGGGCAGCAGCCTGGCGGCGACGGCGCACGTTCGCCCCGAGGCCGATGCCGCGCACCGCACCGGAAGCCGCGGCCCGAAACTTCGCTGGGACAGTGCTCGCGCCGACGGCCCCGGAGATCAGCGTGAGCCAGTTCGGCTCAGCGACGGGCGCGAGACCCTCCGGGCCGAATAGGCGGCCATAGGTCAGCAGGCCCTTGTGCAAGCAGGCCACCGCGTCGTCGCTCTTGGGCTCACTGAGCCCATCCGGGCAGAAGTGCTGCAGCCACCGAACTGTGTTCTGGCACAGCTCAGCCATGGCAGGGTCGTCCGACGGGTAGTCGACCACCACCACGGGTTCGCCCCCCATCTCGACACGCCAGCCGAGGGCGCCTGCCGCGCCAGCCGGCAGGGGCGGGTCAGGCGGGTCGGGCGAAGAGAAGCCGCGATCCCGATGACGCTGAGCATGTGCCGCGGCCGCGGGCGAGTGCAGAGTAGCAGCTGGCTGCGCAGGGGAGCGCGAACGGGCCGAGGGTGCCTGGGGGGCGGCCGCTCGGGCCGCACGACGCCTCTTGCGGCGAGGGCGCGGGCGCCCAGCTGCGGGCGAAGCAGCGGCGACCGCGTCAGGCGGGGCGTCGGAGGCCGCGTCCGAAGCGGGCGGCGTCGCAGGGGCCGGGCGTGCTGGCGCAGCATCGGCGGCTGGACGGGAACCCTGCAAGGTCGTAACGGCCCTGCTGGAACCCGCCTCGCCAGCCGATGAGCCGCCGCTGGTAGCGGCTGCCAGGGACGTCGCGAGACCAGGGAAGGCTCCTGACTCGCTGTCCAGCGAAAGCCGCGGGTCAGCCGTGGCGGCATAAGTAGCCGCAGCGCCCTGGGCGAGGGAGCGCCGGTAGCACCATCGCGAGTGTGCGGTTATGACGACGGCACGCAGATGATCGTCGTCGGGGTTTGCTTCAGCAGCATCCATAGCTGCCTCGAGCGCGCGGGCGGCTGTCGCGACGTTGCGCGCGCGGCGGCCAGGGTCGGTTACGCCAGCGCGCGCATCCGCGCGAAAGCGACTCCCCATTGTGGCGAGGGGAGCCCGAGCCGCGCGCTCAGGCAGCGGGAAGGGCGAAGCCTGCTGCGTCGGCGGAGGCGGTGGTCCCGCGCGGTCGCCGCCTCGGGAGCGTGACCGCTCCGGGCGAGAGCCGCGGGCTCGGGCACGAACCTCGGGGGACACCGTCACCGCGGGGCCAGCTCGTGCCGGAGGAGGCGGAGGCGGCGGAAGGGAAGCCCGCGCTGCAGGCGGGGCAGGCGGCCTCGGCGCAGGAGGGCGAGGGCGCGCCTTGGGCCCCGCACGCGAGGTCCCCAGCACAGGCGGCGGAGCTGACGCGCGCCGCGTCGCCGGCCTCTTCGGTGGGCAGGCGCGGATCAAGCGCTCAGCCGCCGAGAGTGGGCGTGCTGAGGCCGACCCCGCCGCCTTGCTGGTGCTCCCCCCACTGCTGGCCGCGCGCCTCGGGTCGCGAGGCGGGCCGCGCCGCGAGGCGAACCCAGGGGGCGGACCCTGAGGCTCCGGTGGCTTCGGGTCGCGCGGGTCGCGCTCCCCCGACACCTCCGTATCGGTGCCGTACGGGTTGGGGGACTCTGAGCGGCGAAGCGGTCCGCCAGGCGAGGTTGGGGGCCCCTCGACGTCGCTCAGCCCTCTGTGCGCCGAGCGCGAGCGGCTGCGCCGGGGGCGGTCCGACGCCTCTGGGCGGGCAGCGAACAGCCTCCGGTTGGCTGCTCGCCTGGCGGTACGCCCAGGCCGAGTAGGCGGACCCGCGGGGCCTTCCAAAGGAAGAACGGCCCCGCGGTGGGCGGCGGAGGCCGCCCGACGGCGCTGCTCGCGACCGCCATTCGGCCGAGCAGCGTCGTCCCTGCGGTGGCGCGACCGAGAGGCGTGCGCCTCGGAAGCTTCGGGGCGAGGGCCAAGCCGCTCTCGCACAGCACGTGCGTCGCGACGGGAGAAGGTAGGAGGCGCCTCCTGGTCGGCGCGGGCGTGGGCCCGAGGGTCGGCGGCAAAGACCGCTTCGTGCTGGTCCAGAGACGGGCCCCCGCGGGAGGGGATCCCATCTGGCGCCCGCGCCGCAAGGGCTTCGCGCTCGGCGCGAGCCTGAACCTCGCCTCGGTGGGAAAGCCCCCTCAGCGTCGAATTGAACCGCCGAGCCAGCTCGTGCGGAGCTGTCCGAGGCCCCCCATCGGCTCTCAGCCTGCGCTGCGGCGGTGAGGCGGCGCATGTGGATGCGCTCAGCCATCCCCGTCGCCAGGTCCTGGCGGGCACGAGCCCTCGCAGCAGGGTCGTGCAGAGGGTCAGCGACGACAGCCCGCTGGATGGCGCTGCGCGCCTCCCTGATCTCCCCGAGGTTCGCTGCAGCACGCGATGCGACATCCTCGGCCACAGCGAGCGCCTCCGACGTGGGCCTGGCCGCCTGCGGCTCGGAGACCCCCGAGCGGTGAGTCGGGGGGCACGCGGAGCCGTCCGTGAGCTGCGAGCCCGCGCGGATCTCGCTCCGCGCGGCGTGCGCGCGATCGCTCAAGGCGTCGTCGAGGGAGGCCAGCATGTGAGCCAGGCCTACTGCCCGCCCGCCGCGGCCTTTGCCCTTGCCCGCGGCGTGAGCCTTGGCCAACGCACGCGCCGCTGCGCCGCCCCCCGCGGCAGGGTCCGCACCGTCCGCCTCAGCCTGGGCGGCCTGGAGGATAACGTTCTTAGCATCGCAGAACCTCCTCCAGCGGGCAAGGTCACCCGTAGGCTTGTCCGGGTGGAACGGGCTGGCCAGCGCGCGGAACTGGCGCTGGATCGCGGAGTGTCCCGCGCCCGCGCGGACCTGCAGCAGGCTGCGCGCAGCCGCCAACCGAGGGGCGGCGGCGGGGCGGCGGACGGCCCTAGCGTCCGAGCCTGTCACGGCGTCACGGCCGTGCGCCGCGCGCATCGAGGCCAGATCGCCGGGGCCGGGCACGGCGGCCAAAGTGGCCTGGCGCATAGCGGCACCGGGGGCCGCATGCCCTGTGTCGTGGCCCGCCGCGCGCGCACCCTCCGCGCCAGAGGCCTCAGCGTCGGCTGCTGGCGCGGCGGGGGCGGACGCGCGGCCGCGGTAGTCTAGCGCGTTGGTCGGCCCACGGGGCCGAGGGGCGCCTGTGGAGGCGCCCTCGCTGGCAGCCGAGGCGCCGCACGCCGAAGCAGCAGGCTCGGCGGCGCCATCGCTGCGGGCGGCCATGCCCCCCTGGTGCTCGGGAGCGCGGCCGCCCTCGCCAGTGCTCAAGGAGCCACTAGGCGGCTCTGCGGACAACGCAAGTAAGAATAACCGAGCCCACATGCAGGCAGGATAGCAGGAGGGTCGGCCTCCGCGATGATATCAAAGCGCGACGGGTCCCCTCCCGAGAGATCAGACAACCAAGCGGGCTCAACGCGGGAAGGGGGACGAACTGACCGACCTCGAGTCGGGTCGTCAGCGCGATGCGCATCCGTCGGCACATAGAGTCCCCCCATATACAAGCCCCCTCCCAAGATGTAGGGGAGCGCAGTGCTGAGCTCATGGGACAATCCTGGGGAGCTGCTCCTGCCGTGCGCTGCCGCACCCATGGCGACTTGCGAATCCAAGAGCACCGCGATCCTGCTGTCAGGGGTGCGAATACAGCAATACTTACACAAACTCTTGTACACAGTGGTCTCAAGGATGTTAATGTGACGGGGCACGCGGAACTGCCATTTATAGACCAAGCGAAAGCGCAGCGCCTCGCACAACTCAGTGACCCACCGCGGCGCGACGGGGCGCTCCAGAGAGGGCATGCCTATCATCTGATGCCGGGCTGCTAGAGTTGCGCCCACCTCCTCGCCAGGTCGGCTCAGAACAGCAAGTAGACCATCGTCGTACAAGCGAGTGCGCCAGCCGCCGTGCTCAGAGCGGCGCCAAAGCTCCGTCGCTAAAGGCGCGGCGACTCGGCTACTGACGACGCCGCCCCAGCATAGCGAAGCGTCGGTACCAAAGACCTCGGGGCGATGCTGCGCCCGAAGGTCCGTCATAGCGACGAAGGCAAGGTAAGTGCACGCCTGAAGCTCGTCCCTGACCGAAGGTGGCAACACGTACTCGGCGTCGTCGTCAAGCGATGAAATAAACGCATAAATGCGCGTGAATAGGGAGAGCATGGGGCGGCGGTACAAAACAAACTTGCACCCAGCAGCCCGTGAGCGAGCTAAGGAGAGCCCGAGTGCTGCGGCCAAGGTACACCTGAATGAGGGTCAGGCGACACAGAGCGACCGTGCGCACGAGGGGGGCACACACGATGCCTATGCGGCCTTCCACCTCGGCCCCCACTACCACGGTGTGGGACGGCCCTCTGGCGCGCTTGCCAGGGTGTTGGATCAGACCCACACGCGGGTAGCCAACATCGCATGCCTCGAACACGGCACGATCGCGACGCTCAGGGGAGTTGGGATGAGGAGCAGAACCCCGCCACGACAACTTCTGAAAGCCCGTGGGATCATCAATGTTAAGCATATCCACATCGGGCCCACGCGGGAAGGTTGTCTGTGGATCGCCTGCTCGTGCGAGCGGAGCGCTCCGAAGCTCCGCAGAACGCCCTCATGGGCGGAGTTCGCAATCTCAACTGCCATGTTGTCGCCCATAGCAAGGGCGTTGAGGCAAGGGCTGACATCGATCCCCTGGAGCTCGGGGCGCCAGGCACGAAAGGTCCGAAAGCGACTGCTCGGGAGGCGCACTCGCAGCGCGTTCCGCCTGGCCCGAGCAGGCGGCACCTGGAACGTGTAATAGAATTCCCGAAGGTCATCGCGTGACACAGCGAGCCACTCGCCTGGAGCCAACCCAAGGCGACAGAGCAGAAATCCCTGACCCAGCCGTTGAGTGCTGGACGAGATGCTCTGACATCGACTGTTGACCACGGTGGGGTTCAAGATCAGCCGATCGTGATGCTCGTCTTTGGGAACTCGAAAAGCCCCGCAAGCCTCGTCCCAGGCAAGGTCCGACGTGGGGGTAAGATAAAGAGCTCCACAAGAGTCACATTTCTCCAGGAGGGCCCAGAGCTCCGACTTGTCCATATGCACCCGAGCGGGTGGCATCCCGTCGGGCCAGTCCTCTCTGGAGGCCGACGCATGATCTCGGGATCGTGAAAAGCAGAACGGACCAACGGGTCGGCAAGAAACGGGGTGGGATCCAACGGAGTGAATAATCCCACTTGATGCGGTCCGCCCGGGCCCGAAGGTCGAAGGGCTCGGCCTGAGTGGAGTCCCAGCCCGCCGCGGCAGCCAACAAATCGACCAAGGGGGTCGCGCTGACGGGCAGGGTCCGCATGGGGGCGGGCACCTGCGAGGAAGAGGTTAAGGAGGCTTCTAGAGCTGCAACGTGGGTAGCCAGACCACGGAGCGAGACCTCAGTGGAGTCGAACTTGGGAAAAGCCCGACCAAGGTCGCTCTTGCCACCACGGGCAAGGCGAACTGCAATCCTGCACAAGCGTTCCAGACGCTCGCGAATCCCCTCCCGGCAAGGGGTGACCGTTTCGCGGACCTGAGCTTCGGGAGGAGCGAAGCTAGGATGTCCCAGCGTCAGCCAGTTGAGAGCGACAACCGCATGCTGAGACAAGGTCCGCGCAGCCCGACGGATCCGCCAACGCTCCCGCGCCCGGCCCACCATCGAGGAGGGGGGCGGCGGCAGAGCTGGGGCAGGCGGGCACGGCCACGGATCGCGGGGCGCTCGCTCATAAGAGGAGCCCCGAGCCGACGCGGAGAGAGAAGAGCGGGCAACAGAGGCCAGCGAGCATCGACTGCCCATCCCCGCCTGGGCAAGAGCAGCAGCCCAGTGGGACACGTCGATGTTGGCGCCAGGGAAGAGGCGCAGCAAGGCAGAGAGGTCCAGCACAAAGGGAGGCGGACCCCCAGCAACCGAGGCAGACGGCATGCTGGGCAAGGTAGAGCCGATGACGGCAGAAGGAGCAGAAGGAGCCTCGGGGGCCAAGCGAGACTCACCATGGCGGCGCGCGGGGCCCCCTGCAAGGTCGTAACGGCCCTGCTGGGACCCCCCGCGCCTACCACCGCGAGACCGCTCAGCCCAGAAGCGCCGCGCTGCGGCAACGGGCGTCTTGCCCGCCACCCACAAGCGCGTCCCTCCGCAAGCAGACGCACCAGGCCCCGCCGCTACTTCTTGGGCGGCGGGGGCTTCTTGGGCGTCTTGGGCGCCTTGTGCTCCGCCTTGGGAGCTTTCGGCTGTGAGGGGGCCAGCTGCTGTCGGATAGCATGCAGCTCCCGCATGTACTCCCCCTGGGCGGACAACCACCGCGGGTCCACCAGCTCCGAGAAAGGAAAGTGGACCTCCCGTCCCGTGTGCAAGGCGGTCGTCCTGGTCGGGGGACCCTCCAGCCCCGGGAGGAACCAGGGCGCTCCCAGCCGCCCCATGATCCCCTGCCGTCTGGTTTGCAAACATGCACTGGCAGGCGATCAACGTGTGCACTCGATCCGCTCGTCCTTCTTCTGCCGCGCGCCAGAGCTCGGCACTGAGCCATGCCATGTGGGCGAGCAGAGGGCGAAGTGCGGAATTGGCCCCCGACGGGCTGTGCTCGCGAAAGTATGTGAACATCGCGCGAGGCGTCAGATCCGCAGGGTCGACCCCCAGCGGTCTTGCGAGGTTCGATCGCATCAAAGCCCTGATCTCGGGCCCGTGCTGGTTCAGCGTGTTCTGCCAATCCCGACGGCGGGCGATCCCTCGCATGCCTGGATGCTGGGCGATCCCTCCGCTGCCGCTGCCGCCGTAGCTCGGCAGATCCTGAGCTGCCTCGCTCAGCGGTCCCAAGAGCGGGTGAGCGGTGGCCCGCGCGACCCGCTGCTGTTGCTGCAGCGAGGCCTGCAGGCGCTGCAGAACTAGACTCAGGTCCGTCGCGGGGGGGGGGGGGCTCCCTGTAGCCCTTCCGACACCGCGGCGGCCGCCTCGGCGGCTGCGCCACCCGCATGAGCGGCCAGGCCAGGCGGCAGCGGAGGCATGGACGCTCTGGGAGGCGAGGCGCCTCCAGGCGGCTGGCCCCACGCTGCCACCAAAGCAGAGGCGGGGGTGGGGCGCTGTTGAACGCGGCTGGGCACCGCGGGCGCTCGCCCCAGGATCTCGCCCATCGTCGCGTCTTGCCCGGGAGAGACTTGCAGACCCACGCGGGCGGCCTCGTCTGCGAAGAGCTGGGGCACGCCCGCCCGAGGAGGAACGCCTGCCCCTGGAGCGCCGAGCGGCGGGCCATGCAACCTCGAGGCCTGCTCGGCCATCATTGTGCGAATCTCGGCCTGAAGCTCTGCACGGGTCAGAGGTACGCCGTCCAGCTCGTCGAGCACGGGCCCCGCCACCCGCGCAGACCGCTTGGGCGCGGCTGCGCCAGGGGGGGATGAGAAGGGCGCGACTTGCGCGCTTCGGCGCACCCCGCCCCGTGCCCGCAGAGGGAGCTGGGGCCTCGGCCTCGGCGACCTGAGAGGGCTCCGAGTCTGCCTCTAGCTCGGCACCTCCTTCGTCGGCTGTCTGGCACGGAGGCGCTCGAGAGGCGCCTGGGTGAGGCTCCTCGCCAGCGGCGAGCTCGGGCCCGTGAATGCACAACCGGCCGTCCCTGAGCAGACGAACGCCTGACGGATGAAGCCAGTAGTCGCGACCGCGGCTGGAGGCGAACGGCACGTGCGTGACGCCGTCGGGCGGTGGCTCGGGAGGCATCGGCCCTAACGACGCTCGAGCTCGGACACTTCGAGGTCGATGGCCAGAACTTCTGCCGTGGTGGCGAGGGCCCGAGACGCCGCCCCTAGGAGCGGCGCGCTTGTCACTTGGTGCGGCCCCAGCAGCCCTGAGTAGTCCTCTACATCGGCTTCTCCGAGGGCAGCGGCATCCCTGAAGGCAATAAGTAAAGCGAATAAAATACCGCCTTCGCGGCGCCCCAGGGGGGCGGCTGCGCGCGCGTGCTCGCATTCGCCCAGACGCCATCGAGCGTGGGTGTCGGCGCTGGGAGGGTCGAACGCGTGAAGGTCGGGCCAGACAGGCCCTTCTGGAATGGCGGCTGCGGCACCGCCAGTGGCAGCAGCCATACAAGAAGCGAAGAAGAGACAAGCCCCAGAGGGACCCGACGGGGCGCACCCCGACCAGGCAATGCCTGGGCTGCCCGAGGGCAGCAGAGGAGAAGCTAGTGCCCCTCGGCCCCAGCAGGGCGAGGAAGCACGTCAGGGCGGTAGCCCGCCGCCCTGGCCCGCGCTTCCGCGCGGCGCTCCCCGTAGACGGGGGCAGCAGGAAGTGCTCTGAGAGGATCCAGGCGCACTGCCAGCTGAGGCTGGGGGGGGGGGGGGGGGGGCACGATAGCGCCCAACCCAGCAGCGGGGCGCAAGCGCTCCGACGCAGCAGCCGCCGCAACAGCAGCAAGCTGCGGTGGCCACCAAGGCGGCGACCACGCTGGAGAGCAGGAGGGGCGTCAGCCCACTGCTCAAGTCCACCGCCAGCCCGAGGCAGACGGCGGGCGGCGGAGGCCCAGGGGGCTGGGAAGGGCACGCGCCCCCTCTCCCGCCCTCGGGGCCCCAGCCGAGGGGCCAAGAGCTGCCCGCATGGGGGCGAGCCCTCGTCCCCCGGGAAGGGATAGCCAACGAGGCGCTCGTAGAGCACGCCCCGCAGCCGCTGGTAAGCGAGCACCCCGAGTCCTTGCGTGAGGAACTCGAGGGCTGCTTGCATGCGCCAGGGGGGGCTCGGCCGACACGCACGCGCGCGCGCGTCCTTGTGGGCCGAGAAGCTGCAGGACGCCTGCGGGGCGACCGCGGCGGGGATAAGAGGTAGCAGGAGGAGGAGGAGGTGGGCGGGGAGGAGGAGGAGGAGGAGGATGAGGAGGAGGAGGGGGATTTGTTTGACATCAACCGTGCCCAACAGACGACGGATCCGCCGTCGCTACCTGCTCCCTGGTCTGGATAAGGGCAGGCCAGCAAGCAGTGTGAGAAGAACAATGGGAGGGCGGGCGAGGCAGCCACGGGGCAATTTCCTACAATGGGGAGGATCCCCTGTGGCTAACCGCCCGCCCCCCAAAGGCCAAGACCAAAGAAGGGAGGTCGAGGCCGAGACGCCCTTCGGGCAGGGAAGTCCAAGGGGCATCTTTAAGTCCGATGTGTCGGACTGCGCCACAGGCGAAGCAACGCGCGGGGCTCCTCCCTCTTCGAGGGTTGAGGCGCGCCCGACGCGCGCCAACAACCATCCCGGGCGGCACTGCGCCCATGGAGGCTGTCCCCACCGCTCTGAGCGGGAAGGGAGTAAACCGGGCAAGGCATCGGTCGAGGCGGGGAAGCCCCCGTGCCAGGCCCGAGTCAAAAACGAAACACTCGTGCTGCGCACCATTCCCCACAACTGGGGTGCCTGACGCTCGAGCAAGCGCGCAAACGCACACGCACAAACAAACAAGGCGACGCCAGGACGACGCGGCTGACCGACCCCTGGTGTAGTGAAACGCCAGGACGGTGGCCAGCTTCGCCCCTGGTGTGGGCCTGACTCAAACCGCCGAGCCAGCGCCCCCGTGATGGGCCTTCCAGATGCGGCCCAATGGCCAACTGGGCAGAGCGATCAAGGACCCACCGTCTCCCGCTCCGAAGCAGGGAGCAAAAGCTTCAGACCGCAGAGTCTGGCAAAACGGAAGACCAGGCAGGGCAACGATCGGGGCGGAGCTCGCCCCCATGCCAAGCCCAAATAACAGTTCGAGAACACTACACCCGTGCTGCGCGCCTTCCCCCACAACTGGGGTGCCTGACACACGGGCAAACGCGCACACGCACACGCACAAAACACAAAGCGACGCCAGGACGACTCGGCTCCACTACCCCTGGTGTGCCGAACGCCAGGACGGCAGCAAGCTCCGTCCCTGGTGTGGGCCTGACTCAAACGAAGAACCAGTACCCCCGTGACGGGCCCTCCAGATACGGCCCTGTGGCCAACTGGGCGGAGCGATAAAAGGACCCACCGTCTCCCGCTCCAACGCAGGGGGTAAAGGCTTCAAACCGCTGAGCCTGTCAGGAGAAGCTTCTCTCCCCACTTCTACCGGGTCAGAAGCCACTGTCGCGTGCACAGGAGCAGGCTCGGTACTCGACGACGACGAACAGCTGACGACCTGATCTCCCTGCTTCTGTGCAGCAACATGTGCCAAGGGGGGCTCAACCTCCGTTGGGACGGCTGGTGGTGGGCTTGGCGTTCCCCCAGCGGCGACAATAAGCCTACGCACAAGACTGGCAGTGCGCACCTCCTTTTCAAGGTCGGTGAGGCGCCGCGGCAGCTCCTCTGAGTCCTGGTCGCGATACCAGGGCCCGACCTCGACAGAAACGCCTCGCCGCTTGGGGTGCTTACCAGTGCCCGCAGAAATCCAGGCCGCCTTGGCCCCAGCACTCTGGGGACAGCCGTCACACTTCTTAAGTAAATTGCGAGGCGGCCCATGGGAAGAATAGGCATATCATCGCATAGCACAGCCCCGTCCGAACAAAGCAAGGCAATACAATTGTGCAGGAGGGCCCGAAGGGTCGCCGCCTCAAGCTTGGAATCTCTGAGACACTTGCCAGGGGGCGGTGGGTCTAGGCCTCCGAGCTTCCCTTCGCCAGGAGGACTAAAACGCGGCACTCCCTTGGCTACTTTGAGACACTCGGAGCACTGCCAAACATCGGAAACCCGAACCCATCGACGAGGCTGGGGATCCACCTTGGGCTTCGGGGGCTTAGGGACCAAAGGGACGCCTTTTAGGTCGAGCCTGGGCCACAATGGCATAAGCTCAGCGGAAAAGCGCATAACACACTTCGCGATAGACAGGCACCGATCAAGCCAAACGACATCGCACGGGTCGGGTTGCGGGTGCCTGACGTGTGATTTTTTGGCAACGCTGTCAGCTAGGTCATTGCCCAGCTTCCAGAATCGTTCCAACTCTGAAAGGTCCCTAGATTCTTCCACATGGGCCTTGACCTTGAAAACTCCCTCGACCAACTTCCGATGGGTGGGGAGCAGAAAACCAGAGTACACACGCTTATAAGACAGGGCCCACATCAGAGGTTCGTTCACTTGAACCACTACGTTTTTACAATCAGAGTAGATGGAGCTCCCAGGCAGGGCGTGCATCGCAGCAACAGCGTAGGCCCTAAACTCCCCTCCTTGGGCAGTTTGGAGGTTGGGGGCCCAGAAAGGACAACTGATGCGGCAAACCTCGTCGCCGTCATCCCCTACAACTGCGATTCCCCACCCAGCCCTGGAGAGGTCTTTGACGGTATGAGTGGCGCACGATCCATCGACAAATATGTGCCCAGAGATATCGAGGGACCTGCAGGAGCGGTCGTGGGCCCATATAACCTCGAGACCTGTATCCTCAACGTCATCCCGAGCGGGAACGGGGAGGAGGAGTAGGAGGAGGGGGAGGGGGATGAGGAGGTGAGGGAAGAGCGAGGTCCGCCCAGGGGAGTTCAAGCCCACAGGGGGCGGCGGGGTGGGCTGGGCTTCGTCCGTCGGGGGACCACGCTGCCATCCAAGCGCGACGCACTGCGCCGTGGGGGCGGTGCTCCGACCGTCCTTGGCTCCCGGAACAGGTCCGACGCGGGTGCGCAGCAGCTGAACCGACTTCGCCTGTCCTGGGGTGAAGGCGACGATGGTTGTCCGTCCTCGAGAGCACCAGAAATGAAGGAAGGGTGCAGTGAAGGAGCAGGAGGGGAAGAACTGGTGGACGATGGAGGTTAAATTGTGAAAGATGGGGAAAGTGGACGGTCACGTCCCTGGGAAGTGTAAATTAAACATGGTGAACTGTGGACGGCGAGTCAAAAACAGATTCATGAACACACGGTGAACGCCAGATGGAACTGTGAACGGCGAAAGAAAAAGATGCGTGAAAGTACGATGTACGCAAGTAGACGGTGAACGGGACGCCACGGGTGAGTGATCGGTGGTGCGTGATGAAAAGGTGACAAGCGAAAGGCGCGTGACGAATGATGACCGTGAGTGATGAAAACGCGTGGTGAACGGGGGGGGGCGAGGGGAGAGGGAGGGGAGGGAGAGGAAGGGAGAGGAAGGGAGAGGGAAGGCACAGGGATGAAGAGGGAAGGGGAGGGAAGGCTGAGAAGACATACGGGGAGGAGAAGGGATGAAAAGGGGAGGGGAGGGCGGAGGGGAGGTAATATCCCGCGCGCAGCAGAGGAACTCACATCGAGGCAGCCAAGACCGCAAGGTTAGCGAGCGAAGCGTTGCCTACCGATCCTCACGACCATGGCCTGCCCCGGGAAGGGAAAACAAGGAGGGGCAAGGGAGGGAGAGGGAGGCTGTGGGGAGGAGAAGAGGGAGGAGGAGGAGGAGGAGGACGAGGAGGAGGAGGACCAGCAGCAACAGCAGCAGCAGCAGCAGAACGTGGAGGAGGACGAGGAGAAGCAGGACGAGAAGAGTGAAGCGGAGCAAGAGGCCGACTCCCTACTATTCACGCGGGTTTGGGCTGTGGGTCACGCCCGAGGCGTTCAGCCTTTCCAGCGGCGGCTTCTTCCTCCTCCTCCACCTCCTTCTCATCGGGGGCGGGGAGTGCCATCTCGCGCTGATGTCTACCCGCTGGGTCCCCGTCGCCATCGGCCTCAGGGCCCTTGAGGTACACCAAGTAGTAGGCGAGCGGGGCAAAGCAACCGATGACGAAGACTGCTGTGCCCAGGATGATGCTGGCTATCCTGTAGGTGCCGCCCTTGTTCCACAAGAAGATCCACACCGATATGGCCGAAAGACACAGCGCCATGTACGCCGAGATCCAGAGCAAAATGTTCGCGAGATGAACGGGTCGGCTGCACTCTCGACTCCAGATATCTGAGAGCTTGTCCTGACACTTCGAGACCCTGTCTACCAGCCGCTGTACGACCTCGTCCGCCTTCTGCGGTACCGTGTCTGGGATTGGATCTTTCATGGCCTTCACGATGGCCTTCCTATCTTCCTTCAGGCCCGCCAGGGATTCCTCCAGCCACGCGTCCAGCGTCAGCTTCACTCTGATCAGGCAGAGAATCCCCCAGAACGGGAGGACCAGAACGAGGGCGATCAGGCACACCCAGATGTGCACCAGAATCTTGAAATCCTCCTCGATGGGGCAGTCCCCGTCGGGGCAGTCCCCGGAGTCGACGACGGGAATGAACGGGTCCGAGAACTGGATCGTGCTCAGCGCGAAAGGCCATATGAGGGCAAGCACCAGCAGCAAGGACTCGATCCGCCCAACGTACATGTCGTAATTCTCGCGGATCTCCTCCTTCCCGTGGTCCAGGGCGTCGAGCCGCAGGCTCTGCATGTCCTGGTGGAGGTTGATGCGGCTGTACCTGCAGTCCATCTCGTGGTGCGCCTGGGACATCTTGAACTCCAGCGCCTGGCCGATGCCCCCGAACAGCTCCAGCCCGTTGACGACAATGGAGCCCGCAGCGCGGGCGGCGGCCATCCCCGACATGGCCGGCGGGGCCGCCCTTCCCGAAGAACAAGAAGGAAAGACTGCATGTAACATAAAGCCTCGTAGGTCCGCGCGGATTTTGTGGATCACGCTGGACCCCCCTGGCGCGGAGCGCGCCAGGGGCGGCGCCGGAGACGCCTCAAAGGGAGCCCAGCGCCGATTCAAGACATCCGCCAGGACTTCCGAAAGCTAAGACAAAGCTGAGACGAGGATAAATGCGTGTAAGGATAAATCGGAAATCTCTGAGATCTGGCGGCTCTGGACATGTTTCGGGCGCCGCGGCCTTCTCACAGCGCTCCGGAACGCTCCGAGAGCATTCCGGAACGCTCTGTAATATTTATCAAGGGCTCCAAAGTTCGCGCGTCGCGCTGCGCGAAGCGCGAAGTGGGAATAGCTTCGCGCTCTCGGACCGCCCCCCTGGGGAGAAGAGGAGGATGAGGAGGAATCGGAGCCAAAGCAGGAAGCGCGAGTATCTTCGCGCCCACAAAGCGCCATTGATTTAGCACAGGGGAAACAGGTCCTGAGGGAAACGGATCCTGGATCCTCGGGTCTGCCCCCAGGATAAAAATTCTTCATCCTGAGCCGTTTTCTGCCACGTCCCGGGGCCTGTGGAGGGCCCTGGAGCCCGAAAACGGCGAAAAACGTCAAAACTCGTTTCCCTCGGGACCCGCTCCCCCGTGGCGATTAATTTATCCTCGTCCTACATCCTTCCGCAAGAAACTCAATGCAATTTTTTCCCGCGCCGCGTCGGCAACCTCAGACCCCCCAAATTTCACTGTTGACGCCGAAACACGCGGCTTGATTTTTGTCTGTGGGCGTCCGCGCACCGCGCCGCGCGCGCAACTGAACATTGAAACTGGGAGCGCCAGGGGGGGCGGGAAAACTTGCGTCAAACTTCGCGGAGGGTCGTCGCCCCGTCCGATCATGCCGCCAGCTCTCCTCCGAATGCCTGGCCCGGCCGCGCCTCGCGAGGCCGTCCCTCCCGCGCCGGAGGCGCGGGCCCCAGGGCACGCGAGCGCCGCTGCGGGCTGCCCGGCCGAGCCCCGGGCGGCGGGGAGGGGCCCGCCGGCCAGAGCCGACATGGCTCGGTGGGGCAGGCCCGCCACCCTTTGCACAGCGCCTTCTCGCGCGACTCGTGTGCCCTGATGCCCTGGCGTCCAAATGTTTCCGGTCCGGGCGTTTTCGCCAAATTTCGGGCCCCGGGGCCCTCACATATGGATCTGCTTCGAAAGCGGCGCAGAAAGATGTGGTCTACGGTTTCGGTCGCGATTTTCTACGATGCTGCAATTTTTCGCAACGTCGAATTTCAGAAGTGTGCGTATGTATGTGTGTGTGTATGTTTGTGTGTGTGCGTGTTGGGTGAATAAAAAGCAGGATGAGGACCATTTGGTAATAGGTTGGAAGGTAGACAAAAGATTGTGTACCATCCAAAAGACAGATCAAATCTTGTTTTTTGGTACGACAATAGATTGCCGAAGCCACGGCCAATCTAGGCAAATAGGGCGCCGGCGTCTTGAGCCAAACGCCGACAGCACGCTCGCTACGCTCGCTATATATGTATATATATATATATATATATATATATACACATGTATGTATATATATATATATATATATATACTAGAACCATCGCGCGCGCTTCGCGCGCGCTCCGGTTCTACATAGCTTGGAGTCCAACGCTTGGCGACGAAGAGGCCCCAGCGGTCCCCAAGAGGGCCCCCAAAAACCTACAAGTTGTCCCCAAGAGCGCACGAAGAACGGCCCTAAAGGCATCCAAGAGGCGATTTGTCTAAGCTCCTGCATGTGGACTTCCTGCTCGGCGGCGTCTTCAAATCCTCTTTTTATATATATATATAGATATAGATATATCCTTCTCTCTCTCTCTCTTTCTCTCTCCTCGTCCTGCTGCACCTCCTCCTCCCCCCCCGTTCCTCCTCCTCCTCCTCCTCCTCCTCCTCCTCCCCCCTCCTCCTCCTCCTCCTCCTCCTCCTCCTCCTCCTCCTCCTCCTCCCTCCTCCTCCTCCTCCTCCTCCTCCTCCTCCTCCTCCCTCCACCTCCTCCTCCCCCCTCCACTTCCTCCTCCTCCTCCTCCTCCTCCTCCTCCTCCTCCTCCTCCTTCTCCTCCCAAGAGGGCCCATGGAGAGCCCAGGACCGACGCAAAAGAGCCTCAAGCTGGCCCGAAAAAGCTTCCAGAGGGGACCATGACGGCCTAAGAGGACGCCTGGACGTCCCAAGGCGGCCCCAGGACGGCCCCCAAAGACCCCCGGAACCTTTGGGGCTGTCTTGGAAGCCTCTTGGGCTGTTTTGGGCGGTGGTGGGCCATCTTAGAAGCCTCTTCGAGCTGTCTTGGTGGCGTCTTGGGCTGTCTTAGAATCTCTTGGGGGCCTCTGGGACCAGCTTGGGGGCTTCACGGGGTATCCTGCAGCTTCCTGGGGTGCTCTCCGGCCGGGGAGCGGAAACATCCGTTCCGAATCTTCGTCTGGGACCCCCCGTGGAAGGGCCGTCTTGGGGACATCTGGGGCTGTCGTGGACGCTGGGAAAGCGAATCAGGCGGATATGCGAAAATGTAGGATTTCCGAGCTCCCTCGGGATCGCCAGGGGTGCTTCGGGGCTTCTGGGCTCTTGGGGGCGTTTTGGAGCTTCTTGGGAGCGTCTCGGGGGCCTCTTCGGCGCTTCTTGGGCGCCCCTTGGGTGCTTCTTGGAGCCTCCTGGGGACCTCTAGGGACGGAGAGCTTCAGATTTCCGTTCCAATACTCCCTCTGGCCCCCTTTTTTCTGGATACCGTCGCACACTCCGCAGCAGACAAAGGAAGAGCGGCTGGCAAAAGCCGTCTCGGGACCATCGTGGGCGTCTTGGATCGGCCTTTGGGTGTTTCGGTTCCTTCTTGGAGCGTCTTCGGGGTCTCGTGACGCTTTCTTGTGGCGTTTTTCGCGCCTCTTGGGCCGTTTTGGGGGCGCGTCTTGAAGTTTTTTGGGCCGTCTCGGGGCCATCGTGGGCGTCTTGGAGCGGCCTTTGGGCGTCCTGGGTCCCTCTTGGAGCGTCTTCGGGTTCTCTTGGCGCTTTCTTGTGGCGTTTTGCAGGCCTGAGGGCCCACCAAAAGGCCTGCACACCCACATTTGCGGTCCAAGGGCCGGCCCTGGGCCCACGGACCCGTGCGCCGTGTTATATATATATATATATATATATATATATCTATATATATATACATATATATATATATGTATTATGTATATATACATATGCATATGTATATATGTATATATATATATATATGTATATATACAAATATACTTTCGCAGGCCGAAAGATTTTCCTCTTGAGCCCCACATGTCGGAAGCGACGCGCCGATCCCCTCTGTTCTCCTCCCACCTCCTCTTGCCTCTTCCCTCATCCTTCCCCTCTTCATCCTGGGAAAACCCCCCTCCCCCGTAGAATCATAGCATAGGTCTGCAGATCCATAGCTCCGTGGATAGCATGATGCTTCGCTTGCGGTGCTCCGCGGATCCCATTTCCCCTGGGTCCCAGAGGTTAATAATAATTATTATTTTTATATATTATATATATATTTATTCCCGGGAAATAAATGGATCCATCGATTTTTCACACGCAGGAAATTGGATCCGCGCAGCACAGAAATAGGATCCACGACACTCTCCCACGCCCGAAAAAAGGATCCAATTGGATCCGTTGATGTTCCCATATTTTTAGTCCAAGAAGAAAAAACTTTCGGCCTGGGGATGTATTCTCATATTTTCACCAAGCCCGGGCGGGGGGACCCCCTCCCCCACAAAAAAAGGATTCCCTGGATCTGGGGCTTGGGGACCCTCTGGACGGGCCTCGAAGCGGCCCCCTGGGCCTCGCAGGGCGTTTTGCCAAGCCTTCCCAGCACACCTAGGGCGATCAGGGGGGTCATCGGAGACGTCCCAGAGACCCCCAAGACAACAGCGCTCCAAGAGTGACCGACGTGACCTCAAGATGGCCCAAGAGGCCTCCAGGACGGCCCCAAAGAGGCCTCCAAGAGCACTCCAAAGAAGGCCCCGAGAGGCAAAATCATTGATGTTCTATTGGTTGTTGATGATTTTTTGCCCATGGAATTGAAGTCCCAGGGTCAAACTTGAGAACTCATAGCCATCACCAGACGGTGGCGATTCGACCTTCGCGCCACTAACCTGCAAGCCGAGACCATGAACTGGGTCGCGAAAGGGCCTATGTAATGCGGGCTTGCTGGGGTGGCCAACAATGGAGGGACCGCCCCGCCCCCATACCCCCCCACCACCCCACCCTCCCCCACCACGGCGACGCCGCTACCACGGAGACGGTGGCGAATCGACCTCCGCGCCTCTCACCGGCAAGCAACGACCGTGAACTGGACCGCGCAAGGGTCTATTTTCCACAGGTGCTCAAAAGGATCATTGTGATCGCACCTATCAGCGTGGCGGTAGCCCCCTTACATTCTCTGATGGCGGGCGTTCCTGGTGGCTCGAAAGGTGATCACGGTATCAGCGATTGGAGCACACCGTTCGGGACCCCTATACCACAGGTGCTCAAAAGGATCATTGTGATCGCACCTCTTTGATGGCGGGCGTTCCCGGTGGCCTAAAAAGTTTATCGAAATATGAGCGAATGGAGCACACCGTTCGGGACCCCTATACCACAGGTGCTCAAAAGGATCATTGTGATCGCACCTATCAGCGTGGCGGTAGTCCCCTTACCCTCTTTGATGGCGGGCGTTCCCGGTGGCTTAAAAAGTTTATCGAAATATCAGCGCTTGGAGCACACCGTTCGGGACCCCTATACCACAGGTGCCCAGAAGGATCAGAGTGATCGCACCTATCAGCGTGGCGGTAGTCCCCTTACCCTCTTTGATGGCGGGCGTTCCCGGTGGCTTAAAAAGTTTTCGAAATATCAGCGAATGGAGCACACCGTTCGGGACCCCTATACCACAGGTGCTCAAAAGGGTCATTGTGATCGCACCTATCAGCGTGGCGGTAGTCCCCTTACCCTCTTTGATGGCGGGCGATCGCGGTGGTTCGAAAGGTGATCACAGTATCAGCGCTTGGAGCACACCGTTCGGGACTCCTATACCACAGGTGCCCAGAAGGATCAGAGTGATCGCACCTATCAGCGTGGCGGTAGTCCCCTTACCCTCTTTGATGGCGGGCGTTCCCAGTGGCCTAAAAAGTTGTTCGAAATATCAGCGAATGGGGCACACCGTTCGGGACCCCTATACAACAGGTGCTCAAAAGGATCATTGTGATCGCACCTATCAGCGTGGCGGTAGTCCCCTTACCCTCTTTGATGGCGGGCGATCGCGGTGGTTCGAAAGGTGATCACAGTATCAGCGCTTGGAGCACACCGTTCGGGACCCCTATACCACAGGTGCCCAGAAGGATCATTGTGATCGCACCTATCAGCGTGGCGGTAGTCCCCTTACCCTCTTTGATGGCGGGCGTTCCCGGTGGCTTAAAAGTTTATCGAAATATCAGCGCTTGGAGCACACCGTTCGGGACCCCTATACCACAGGTGCCCAGAAGGATCAGAGTGATCGCACCTATCAGCGTGGCGGTAGTCCCCTTACCCTCTTTGATGGCGGGCGTTCCCGGTGGCTTAAAAAGTTTATCGAAATATCAGCGATTGGAGCACACCGTTCGGGACCCCTATACCACAGGTGCCCAGAAGGATCAGAGTGATCGCACCTATCAGCGTGGCGGTAGTCCCCTTACCCTCTTTGATGGCGGGCGATCGCGATGGTTCGAAAGGTGATCACAGTGTCAGCGCTTGGAGCACACCGTTCGGGACCCCTCTAACCACTGCAACCAGTATTATTGGTTCGGCACAGCACTTGTCCAAAATCGCCCCAAACTGGAGCGAGCGGGGGCAACGACAACTGATGGTGCGCGGACGCGGACTGATCACCACTCCGCTAAGCCAACGCGACTGCCCGCCATCACGTTGGGAGAAAGGTCAAGCTGAAAGTATACTCGCTCATGTCTCCTTGCGAAGCGCGAAGCATAATCAAGATGACGATAACAAATGCGATGAGTGCATTTGACGCGTGACATGGCGATGGTACGTGGCGGAATTATCGGTTGTTGGTGAATTTTGGGGTTTTCCTCTTTTCGGCCTCCCGGCGCTCCAATGCGGCGGTCTGCCGGGCGTCCGAAGCCGCCTGGGAGGCTCCAAAATCGCCCCACAACCCCATCCGAAAGTGCTTCCAGGCAGTCCAAGAGAGCCCCAAATCGGCGCAACGCGGGTCAAAGATGGCCCTCAGAGAGCCCCATGGCGGCCCAAGATGGCCCCAAGACACCCTTCGAAGCATTCCAAATCGTGACCCGGTCGTTCAGGGAGACCGCGGTTGGAGGCATGGTGGCCCGAGGAAGCCCCCAGATGCTCCCAGAATACGCCCAGGAGGCCTCCAGAAGGCCGTAAGAAAGCCTGAAACAACCTTTTCGAGACCCCCAGGGGCTCTCTCCAAGGAACCTCCGCAAAAAAGAGCCGAGGAGGATGGGGGGAATGCGCAGGGTATGGCGAAAATGAGGAGAAAGAAGCATGAAGGAATGAGAACGCATAACATTACCTATACGACCACCCTTCGGGTGATAAGGAGGTTCGGGGGGGGAGGAACCGACGTCTCACTCGATCGGTCTCACTATCGATCTCACTATCGATATCACTCTCGATATCACTATCGGTTTCGCTCGATCGATCTCACTCGATCGATCTCACAATCGCTCTCACTCAATATATTTCCTTCGATCGATCTCACAATCGATCTGACTATCGATCTCACAATCGATCTCACTATCGATATCACATTCGGTGTCACGAAAGATCTCACTATCGATATCACAGTCGATCTCATAACCAACGCCATCATCAACATCATCGTCATCAACGTTATCAACAACAACAACATCATCATCATCATCATCATCATCATCATCGGAACACCACCATCATCATCACCCCATCACCATCATCATCAACATCATCAGCATCATCACCATCATCAGCACCAGGACACCATTATCACCACCAGCATCCTCAACATCATCACCATCATCGGGACAACATCATCATCATCATCATCATCATCATCATCATCATCGGAACATCACCATCATCGCCATGATCCTCTCATCATCATCTTCATGAACAACATCATCAACATAATCATCGGGACAACATCCTCATCAACAACATCAGCATCATCAACATCATCATCACCGGGACACCATCAGTATCCTCACCATCATCATCACCATCCTCTTCATCATCGGGAGGCCATCATCATCATCAAAATCAGCATCATCATCGGGCCACCATCATACAAATCCTCATCACAACCTCATCATCATCCTCATCATCATCACCGGGACACCATGATCGTCATCATCATCATCAACATCATCATCGGGACACCATCATCTTCATCACCATCATCATTATCGACAGCATCATCATCAACCTCATCATCACTATCATCATCGGGACACCATCATCATCATCTTCACTCATCATCAGCATCATCTCATCATCCGGATCATCAACATCATCATCAATTTCGGAATGCCATCATCATCATCATCATCATCATCATCATCATCATCATCAGCAACATCAGCATCATTAACATCATCATCGGGGCACCGTCATCATCACCACCATGGCCATCATCATCACCATCATCATCAACGTCGTCACCATCATCATCATCGGGACACCATCCTCATCACCACCATCGCCATCATCATCATCAACATCATCGACATCATCATCATCATCATCATCATCATCATCATCACCATCATCTTCATCTTCATCATCGGGACACCGACGGGACACCGGCGGGACACCGGCGGGACACCGCGCCTGGACGCTGGAAGGGAGTCATTTGGTCCGGCCGCGCATCAGCAAAAGCGGGACACCGGCGGGACACCGCGCGCCACTGGACGCTGGAAGGGAGACATTTAGTCTGGCCGCGCCTCAGCCACAGGAGACTTTCCTCTCGCCCGCCCCAGCAGCTTCGCCTCGTCCCGTCCCCCCAGAGCACCGCAGCAGTAGGAAAACGTTCCGAAACGGTGAGAAATCATGTTGCCGGAAAGCGTTCAATAATATGAATCGTACGTCGTCCAAGGCGCCTCGGAAGGCGCAAAATACCCCTCCAGGGCACGGAATCATGTTCCCGGACCGCCATCCGGGAACATGATGGGGACGACCTCCTGAAGGCCTCCAGTGGGCCTCTTGGGGGCCTCTCGGAGGCCTGTTGGGCTCTCCTGGAGGCGTCTTGGGGCGCGCTCAGGGCAATTTTTGGGTATCTTGGGGGCCTCTTGCGGGCCTCCGGGGAGGCTCTTGGGGGCCTCTTTGGGGCCTCTTGGGGCCTCGCGGGGCCCTCTTGGGGCCCGCTGGGCTCGCTTAGGCAGTCTTGAAGCCCTGTCGGGGCTCTCCTGGAACCGTCTTGGGCGGTTCCTGGGCCATCTTGGGGCTCTCCTGGGCCGTCCTGGGACGATTTTAGGGGTCTCTTGGGCCGTCTTGGGGCGGTGTTGAGGGCCTCTTCGGCCGTCTTGGAGCGGTTTTGGGAGACTCTTGGACGGTCTTGGAGCGTCGGAACCCCGAAAAAGCGAGAAGGCCAAAAACCCAGAAAAAACAACAATAGAACTCAACGATGTTGGCTTGTCGGCGCTCTCTTGGGAGGCCTCTTGGGATGCCTTCGGGGCCTCATGGAGCTGTTCTGGAACGTCTTCGGGCCGTCCTGGCAATTCCTGAGGCTATCTATGCGCGTCTTGGAGCGCTCGCGGGCCGTCTTGGGCGGTCTCAAACTGTTCTTGGCGGTCCCAGGGGCCCCCCGGGACGCTTCGGACGTTCCCGGGGGCGCCCTGCACCTCCCATGGAGATTGCTGGCACCGCCCCGGGCCGCCCCCAGGCCCTACTCCGATATACATGTGTATAGATGTATATATGCATATATATATATATATATATATATATATATATATATATATATATATATATATATATATATATATATGTATATATATGATAGAGAGAGAGAGAGAGAGAGGAGAGAGAGAGAGAGAGAGAGAGAGAGAGAGAGAGAGAGAGAGAGAGAGAGAGAGAGAGAGAGAAAGAAGAAAGAGAAAACCACGCGCGCGCTGCGCGCGCATTAGGTTCTAGCTTCGTCCGGGGCAACGGCCAAACAACGGACGAGGAGGTTGAAGGCTGAATGCACTTCGGTTATTCGTCGAGTTTCGCGGTCGTGGTTCGAAACTTTTGGGCGCTCCTCGCCCCCAGGCGGCCCGAGGCGGCCGAAAACGACACCTCTTCCTCGTCCTCCTCTTTCCCCCTGCTCTTCCTCCTCTCCTCCTACTCTTCCTCCTCCCCTCATCGTCCCCTCCTTTTCCCCCTTCCTCCTCCTCCGCCCTTTTCCCCCCCTCCTCCTCCTTTCCCTCCTCTTCGTCCTTCTCCTCTTCCTCCTCCTCCGCCTCCTCCTCCTTCTCCTCCTACCTTCCCTCCTCCTCCTCCTCGTCATCCTCCGCCTCCTCCACGCCTCCTCCTCCTCCTCCTCCTCCTTCTCCCTCTCCTCCTCATCATCATCATCATCGCCATCACCATCACCATCATCATCTTCATCGTGTTCGTCCTCCTCCTCCTCCTCTCCCTCCTCCTGGTCCTCCTCCTCCTCCTCCTCCTCCTCCTCCTCCTCCTCCTCCTCCTCTCCTCCTCCTCCTTCTCCTCTTTCTCCTCCTCCTGTTCAGACTACATGGCTCGCCAAACGGCACTGCGACGCCGCGCAAGCATTGGGCCACATCGGATAAAGGGAACACTCGGGGGAGGCCTCCCTCTTCCTCTTCCTCCTCCTTTTCTCCTCTTCCTCCACATCCTCCTCCCCTCCTCCTGCCCCTCGCCCCCTCCTCTCCTCCTCCTCCCCTCCTCGTCCTTCTCCTCCTCCTCCTCCTCCTCCTCCTTCTCCTCATCCCCCCCCCCTCTCCTCCACCTCCTCCTTCCTCCTCCTCCACTCCTCCTCCTCCCCTCCTCCTCCTCCTCCTTCCTCCTCCCCATCATAATCATCATCATCATCATCATCATCATCATCAATCATTCAGCATCATCATCATCATCATCATCATAATCATCATCAGATCAGCATCATCATCCCCTTCCCTCCTCCTCCCCCGCCCCCCTTCTCTCTGCCCCCCCCCCCCATCGTCCTCCCTTCCTCCTCCTCCTCCCTCCTCCTCGTCCATCTCCTCTTCCTCCTTTCCTCTTCCCCCCCTCCTGGCGTGCAAGAAATCCAACAACATGTCGCGGAAATCAACGAACTGTGTCCCTCCGGGTTTTTTTCGAACGTCCTTTTAGGACTTGTCGGGGCCGTCTTAGGGCCCCCTTGGGCGTCCTGGGAACCCCGAAATCATGTTCCGATAGAGGCTTCGGGGAACATGATTTCGGACGCTGCGGAAGAGGCCTCCCGAGAATCTCTATAGGCAGCTCTGCTTGCCCCCGTTGTGGCTCTGTTGGGTGCCTTTTGGGGCTCTCTTGGGCTGGCTTGTAGCTATCATGGGTCATCTTGGGTCCCTCTTGGGCCGTCTTGGGGCTCCTCGGGGTGGCACTGTGAAGACGTCGTCGTCGTCGCCGTTCGCCGATCGGCGGCGTCAACTGTTGTCATCGTCGTCCATCGTCGTCGTCGTCGTCGTCGTCGTCGCCGTCGACGACCGTCGTCGTCATCGTCAATCACCGTCGCCGATCACCGTCGCCGATCGTCGATCGGCCCCGAGCCCTCCCGCCCACTCATCCTCCTCTCCTCCTCCTCCTCCTCCTCCTCCTCCTCCTCCTCCTCCTCCTCCTCCTTCTCCTCCTAATCTGCCTCCTCTTCCTCTTCCTCCTCCTCCTCCTGAAATCATGTTCCCGGAGACGCTTCCAGGGACAGGATTTCGAATGATGCAGAAAAGACTGGGTCCAGGGTGGCTCTGCGCACGCGGACATCGTCGCCGCCGTCGGCGTGGCCGTCGTCGTCGTCGTCGCCGTCGTTCGTCGATCGCCGACGTCGATTGTTGTCATCGTCTTCTATCGTCGATCGTCGTCGATCGTCGTCGTCGTCGTCGTCGTCGTCGTCGTCGTCGTCGTCGTCGTCGTCGTCGTCGTCGTCAATCACCGTCGCCGGTCGTCGTCGCCGATCGTCGATCACCCTCGAGCCTCCTCCTCTCTCCCCCCCTCCTCCCCTCCACTCCTCCTCCCCGCCTCCTCCTCCTTCTCCTCTTCCTTCTCCTCCTCCTCCTCCTCCTCCTTCGCCCTCTCCGTCTCCTCCGCGCGGAAGAAAAATCCAACAACATTTCGCGCAAATCAACGAACTATGGCCCTCCGGGCCTTTTTGAACTTCCATTTAAGGCCTTTGGGGGCCGTCTTAGGGCCCTCTTGGGCGTCCTGGGAACCAGGAAATCATGTTCCCGGAGAGGCTTCTGGGAATCTGATTTCGAACGAGGCCCTCTTGGGCCTCCCTGAGGCCGTGTTGGGAGCCTCCTGGGCCAACTTTGGGGCCTCTTGGGCCGTCTTGGGGGTTCCGTGAGCCTCACAGGACGACCCTTTTGGGCCGTCTTGGGCCCTCTTGGGTCTCTCTTGGGTTGTCTTGGGGTTCGGGGGCGTCTGGGGCACTGTGAGGACCAAGCAAGCAAGTATGCTGGAAACGTACGTTGTACAACGGGAGTGGGCCGATTTTTGCCTCTTGAAGGCCCTCTTCGGCCAGCTTCGAACCATCTCGGGCCCTGTTGAGGCGTTCTTGGACGTCTTGGGGCCCTCTTGGGCCTCGCTGAGGCTGTCGGACAGCGTCGCCGCCGTCGGCGTGGCCGTCGTCGTCGTCGCCGTCGATCATCGATTGGCGGCGTCGACTATTGTCATCGTCGTCGATCGTCATCGGTCATCGTCGTGGTCGTCGTCGTCGTCGAAGTCGTCGTCGTGAATCACCGTCGCTGGTCGTCGTCTCCGATCGTCGATCGCCCTCGAGCCTCCTCCTCCTCTCTCCCCCCCTCCTCCCCTCCACTCCTCCTCCCCGCCTCGTCTTTCTCCTTTTCCTGTTCCTCCTCCCCCTCCTCCTCCTCCTCCTCCTCCTCCTCCTCCTTCGCCCTCTCCGTCTCCTCCGCGCGGAAGAAATCCAACAACATTTCGCGAAAATCAGCGAACTGTGGCCCTCTGGGAATTTTCGAACGTCATTTTAGGCCCTTTCGGGGGCCGTCCTGGGGCCCTCTTGGGCGTCCTGGGAACCCGGAAATCATGTTCCCGGAGAAACTTCTGGGAACATGATTTCGAACGAGGCCCTCTTAGGCCTCCCTGAGGCCGTCTTGGGGGCCTCCTAGGCCGGCTTTGGGGCCTTTCGGGCCGTCTTGGGCTGTCTTGGGGCTCCTCGGGGGCCACTCTGAGGACGAAGCAAGCGAGTATGCTGAAATTGTACGTTTTACACGAGGAGTGGGTAACATTTTGTTTCTTGAAGGCCCTCTTGGGGCCCTCTTCAAGCCATCTCGGGCCCTCTTGAGGCGCTCTTGGACGTCTTGGGGCCCTCTGGGGCCTCGATGAGGCTGTCTTGTGTGCCTCTTGGGCTGTCACGCGGGCAGCGTCGCCGCCGTCGGCGTGGCCGTCGTCGTCGCCGTCGATCGTCGATCGGCGCCGTCGACTATTGTCATCGTCGTCGATCGTCGTCGTCGTCGGTCGTCGACCGTCGTCGATCGTCGTCGTCGTCGTCGTCGTCGTCGTCGTCGTCGTCGTCGTCGTCGTCGTCGTCGTCGTCGTCGTCGTCAATCACCGTCGCCGGTCGTCGTCGCCGATCGTCGATCGCCCTCGAGCCTCCTTCTCTCTCCCCCCCTCCTCCCCTCCACTCCTCCTCCCTGCCTCCTCCTCCTTCTCCTCTTCCTCCTCCTCCTCCTCCTCCTTCGCCCTCTCCGTCTCCTCCGCGCGGAAGAAATCCAACAACATCTCACGCAAATCAACGAACTGTGGCCATCCGGGCCTTTTTGAAGGTCCTTTTCGGCCCCTTTTGGGGCCGTCCTGGGGCCCTCTTGGGCGTCCTAGAAACCCGGAAATCATGTTCCCGGAGAGGCTTCCGGGAACATGATTTCGAACGAGGCCCTCTTGGGCCTTCCTGAGGCCGTCTTGGGGGCCTCCTGGGCCGGCTTTGGGGCCTCTTGGGCCGTCTTTGGGGGGTTCCGTGAGCCTCACAGGATGACCCGTTTGGGCCGTCGTAGGCCCTCTTGGGTCTCGCTTGGGCTGTCTTGGGGCTCGGGGGCGTCTGGGGCACTGCGAGGACCAAGCAAACGAGTATGCTGAAAATGCATGCTTTACGAATGGGAATGGGCCGGTGTTTGCCTCTTGAGGACCCTCTTGGGGCCCTCTTCGGCCATCTTCAAGCCATCTCGGGCCCTGTTGGGGCGCGCTTGAGCGTCTTGGGGCCCTCTTGGGCCTCGCTGAGGCTGTCTTGTGGGTCTCTTGGGCTGTCTTTGGGGCCTCATGGGCCGTCTTGGGCGGGTTCGTGGACCCCACAGGACGCCCGGGGCGGCCATGCCAACCGGTGGCACCACCCCACCCCCGCCCCCGGGCCCCGTCCGTCTGTCCTACTGCTCCTCTCCAAACCCTCGTTCCCTAACCTCCCGATCATGTTCCCGGACCCCCGTCCCTTCCCCCCAGAGCACCGCAGCAGTAGGAAAACGTTCCGAAACGGTGAGAAATCATGTTCCCGGAAAGCGTTCAAGAATATGAATCGTACTTCGTCCAAGGCGCCTCGGAAGGCGCAGAATACTCCTCCAAGGCGCGGAATCATGTTCCCGGACCGCCTTCCGGGAACATGATGGGGACGACCTCCTGAGGGCCTCCAGTGGGCCTCTTGGGGGCCTCTCGGAGGCCTGTTGGGCTCTCCTGGAGGCGTCTTGGGGCGCGCTCAGGGCCATTTTTGGGCATCTTGGGGGCCTCTTGGGGGCCTCCGGGGAGGCTCTTGGGGGCCTCTTTGGGGCCTCTTGGGGCCTCGCGGGGCCCTCTTGGGGCCCGCTGGGCTCGCTTAGGCAATCTTGAAGCCCTGTCGGGGCTCTCCTGGAACCGTCTTGGGCGGTTCCTGGGCCATCTTGGGGCTCTCCTGGGCCGTCCTGGGACGATTTTAGGGGTCTCTTGGGCCGTCTTGGGGCGGTGTTGAGGGCCTCTTCGGCCGTCTTGGAGCGGTTTTGGGAAACTCCTGGACGGTCTTGGAGCGTCGGAACCGTGAAAAAGCAAGAAGGCCCAAAGCCTCGAACAGAAACAATAAAAATCAACGATTTTGGCTTGTCGCGGCTCTCTTAGGAGGCCTCTTGGGATGCCTTCGGAGTCTCATGGAGCTCTCTTGGAACGTCTTCGGGGCTTCCTGGCCATTCCTGAGGCTATCTATACGCGTCTTGGAGCGCTCGCGGGCCGTTTTCGGCGGTCTCGATCTGTTCCTGGCGGTCCCAGGGGCCCTCCGGGACGCTTCGGACGCTCCCGGGGGCGCCCTGCACCCCCCATGGAGATTACAGGCACCGCCCCGGGCTGCCCCCGGGCCCGACTCCGATATATGTATATGTATATGTATATGTATGTGTATATGTAAATGTAAATGTAAATGTATGTATATGTATATGTATATGTATATGTATATGTATATGTATATATATATATAGAGAGAGAGAGAGAGAGAGAGAGAGAGAGAGAGAGAAACATACGTAAGACATGTAGGATTGTGTACACAGGAGAAGGACAATCTATAGAAACATACGTACGTCGTCAAAGCGCCTCGGAAGGCGCCTCGGAAAACGCAGAATACTCCTCCAAGGCGCGGAATTATGTTCCCGGACCGCCTTCCAGGAACATGATGGGGACGACCTCCTGAGGGCCTCCAGTGGGCCTCCTGGGGGCCTCTCGGAGGCCTGTTGGGCTCTCCTGGAGGCGTCTTGGGGCGTACATATATATATACACATACATACATACATACATACATACATACATACATACATACATACATACATACATACATATATATATATATATATATATATATATATGTAGGGAAGAAATTGGAATACGTGAAAGAAGTGGCACGACTCGGGAGGGCTTGGGGGAGGGGTGTATAGATACATATACACACATACAAATACATATATATATATACATATATATATACACATACATACATACATACATACATACATACATACATACATACATACATACATACATACATACATACCATATATGTATATATATATGTTACATACATACATATCATATACATATACATATACATACATACATATACATATACATATACATATACATATACATATACATATACATATACACGGCGCACCGGGTCCGGGGGCCCAGGGCCGGGACCCCGACCGCAAATGTGGGCCCCGGGGGGCCCGGAGGCTCGTCGGACCGCCGGACGCCGTCCAAGATCGTTCGCAGGCGGCTTCGGAACGCGCTCCGATGGTTGCCAGATGTCCTCCCAGAGAAGCCTGTCATGACACCAAGAAGGTCCAGAAGCCTCCAAGACGCTCCGAGAGGCAGCCCAAGAGAGGCCCAAGAAGCAAAAATCGTGTCATTCCTATGGGGAAACGTATATTGTTCGCATGTTCGCCTCTTGGGCTTTCACCGCGTCCAAGACGGCCCAAGAGGCGCCCAAGACGGTTTACGAGGCCTCCGGGAGCGCTCCAAGGCTGCGCACGAGTGGCCCAGGACGGCCCCAAGACGGCCCAAGAGAGCACCAAGACGAGTTCGAGAGGGTCCCAGACGGAGAAAGCCAACCTCGAATTCCGAGCTTCCGGCCCAAGAGGCTCCAGGAAGCGCCAAAATGCCGCCAAGAGGCGCCAGAAGGCTCCCAAAAACACCTCAAGACGTTCCGAGAGGCACCCCAAGAGAGGTCCAAGAAACAAAAATCGTGCCATTCCCATGGGAAAACGTATATTTTCGCATGTTCGCATCTTGGGCTTTCACCGCGTCCAAGACGGCCCAAGAGGCCTCCAAGACGGCCTAGGAGGCCTCCGGGAGCGCTCCAAGGCTGCGCACGAGTGGCTCAGGACGGCCCCAAGACGGCCCAAGAGAACCCCAAGACGACTTCGAGAGGGGTCCCAGAAAGAGAAAACCACTCTCGAATTCCGAGCTTCCGGCCCAACACATCCCAGGAGGCGCCAAAACGCCGCCCAGAGGCGCCAAAAGGCTTCCAAAACCAGCCCAAGACGTTCCGAGACGCACCCCAAGAGAGGTCCAGAAAACAAAAATGGTCCCATTCCTATGGGAAAACGTATATGTTTCGCATGGCCGCCTGTTGGGTTTTCACCGCGTCCAACACGTCCGAAAAAGGCTCCCAAGACAGCCTAAGTGGCTCCCCAGAGAGTTCCAAGACGGTTCACGAGGCGCCCAGGACGGCAAAATTGGACTCCAAAATGGCCTAAGAGAGCCCCAAGGCGTGCCCGAGAGGGGTCCCAGAGGGAGAAAGCCACTGTAGAATTCCGAGCTTTCGGCCCCAAGAGGCTCCAGGAGGCGCCAAGAGAGCTCCAAAAAGCCCCCGCGAGAGACCCAGGACGCCCCAAGAGGCTCCAAAGGCGGCCCAAGAGAGCCCCAAGATGGGCCCGAGAGGGATTCCACGCAAGTTGTTATTGTATCGCTCGGGAAAGGGCGAGGATGAGGAGGAAGACGAGGAGGAGGAGGAGGAGGAGGAGGAGGAGGAGGAGGAGGAGGAGGAGGAGGAGGTGTTAGTTTCAGAATGATTGCTGGGGAATCTGGCATGTTTCAGAGAGCAGAATGGAGAACTCAAGAAGTGCAGGGACCGCGGGCGCTGGGGCTCAAGCTTGAAAAGTCGAGTTTGGTAGCGGAGCCTGGTGATCCAGGCTCCACTCGCTATCCGCCTCTCCAGCGAGAGGCCGCGCGCGCGCGATAGCGAGGTGGCGCGCCCGCCAGACAGGCGGCAACATCATCGATTGTGACAAGGATCACGAGAACAATCTCACGACCGGCGACCTCGTCGCCGACGGCGAATCCTTCGCCGAGCTCTACGACGACCCCGAGCTCTCCCAGCACAAGTTCAGAATATGGCGGAGCACACCGGCCTCCCACTGGACGCGTACACGAAGGGCACCCCACCCGGATGGAGGCCGGCTCTCATGCACTACCCCTTCAGACGCTATTTGGAACGATTACGGTTGTGGTATCGCATGACAGACCTGAATGCAGATCAGGTTGGGCCCGCTGTCGCGGGCAGGCTGCAGGGACGACCCTACAACATGGCGCTCGGTCTTCAGGTCACGACTCAGTCTGGTCAGATCCTTCAAGGCGACGCCGCTCTCGCCTATGCCGGAGAACCACAGCAGCTTGACGGCGCCGGCCAGGTTGCTCGAGCAGCCACCGAGAGCGGCGTCCAGCTTCTCATTCGGATTCTCTCCAGAAGATATGGCGCCGACAACCAGCAGATGGCCACGAGTACCATCGACCAGTTCTATGATCTCAGGCGTGGCAGGCTTTCTCTTCTTGAATACATGGCGGAGTTCGAACACACCTACGAAGAAGCCACTCGCCTAGGCAATCTCAATCTCAACAACGTCGCCCTCAGCCACCAGCTCCTCAAGCACAGCGGCATAGAGAAGTCAAAGCTAGATCACATACTATTGCTCGTGAACGGCGACCTCGACAGGCACGACGACATTAAGGACCATCTCATGCGTCTCGCCAAGAGTCAGACACCCGCTCAGATCCCAGGCATCGGTGGCTACCACGCAGACGCAAATGATCGTTATGAAGACACATGGTATGATGACACGTGGTACGACGACGGCTGGCAAGATGATTCTTGGTACGACGACCCTTGGAGCGAAGGCACATGGTACGGAGACACTTGGTACGACGACAGCTGGCAAGACGATTCCTGGTATGACGACAACTGGGATGAGGATCTGCAGGACGACTCCACCATCGCGGGCAGCACAGCTCAGCCACCTTCCTCATCCCAGCCTGCAGCGTCGACACTCGACCTCGAAACTCTCCCCCCGGATGTGCACTTCGGCAAGAACCGCAGCAAGGGCAAATCTCGTGGTCGCAGCAAGGGCAAATCACAGAGCAAAGGTAAGAAAGGCAAAAGCAGTGGCGGAGGACGTTCCAATCGCACAGGCTGTGGCCGCTGCGGAAGCCCCAATCATGACACGACGGACTGTCCCTGGAGCCAGGGCCGCAGCGGCGACAGCAAGGGCAAGTCCAGCGGCAAGAGCAAGGGCAAGAAGGGTCGCTCCTTCTCCCGAGGTGGCAAGAAGGGGCGCCGCAGTGGCAAGGGCTACTACGTCGAGGACGACCCCTGGAGTTACGGAGCAGATCCTTGGACCTCAGGACTTGTCGGAGGAACCCAACGAGCAGGCATCTTGGTCTCAGGGGCATCCAGCGGTCAGGGCTCGTTTGAATACATCTCTACGGTTCCTCAATCTCAAGCATCCGCAGCACACGATCCACCACCGGCACCTACAGCCGAACAGTCCTTCGCGGCCGAAGTAGACGACCTCCTGAGAGATCTGCACCCGATATGGCAACCTGGTGACGGCGTCTCTGATATAGGCACGATCGACACGGATGGAGTCACAGCAGCCTCGTCAGTATCAGGTCATTTCACTCCTGCCACAGGTCTGCTGGACATCGAAGCAGTAGTTCACGACATGGATTCTGAGCAAGCCACTCCAGGACCCAGATCCAGAGCCTCCGGTTCCAGCAGGACCAGTCCACAGCTCATGGGCACCAAGAAGGACGAGGACTTGCAGAAGACGATCGACGCCTTCAGTTCGCCCACCGTTTCAGCATCAGGAGATCGTCCACCTCAGAAGTCACCTCTGCCTCCTCTCTTCTCAGCAGATCTTGGATATTCTCCCTGGGCCTCAACGCGGCCACAAGGACAGCCACAACAGCAGCCACGACCTCGATGGCCTCAACCAGGACGACAAGGAGCTGACCTGACCGACCTCGGCGATCTCGAGAGGAACTTACGATCGCACGACGAGAGTGGCGGCGAGCTCTCCACCTTCACGACCGTCGAGAGTCGCGAGCAGGTCATCCCTGATGAGGAGCATGCTGTGCGAGAAGACGACGAAGAGGCATACGACTTCGGCGATTACGAGGAGGACAAGCATCACGTCACGAATACCAAGCCCTCCTCATCTACGTTCCCATGCACTGCCTCCGGCTCCTTCAACCAAGGGACGAGCTTCAATTTCCATACAGTCAAGGGCCGAGAGGTCTGGGGCATGATCTTCGACCCCGGTGCCGCTGAGGAGCTAGCCGGCACACAGACACTCCTGGAATACGCTCAAGAAGTGTGCTGGCCAAACGGTTTAGATTTTACGGCAATACCACCTACGGGCAACACGACCTTCTCTGGCATCGATGGAGTTCCGATGAGGAGCGAGATGGCAGCTCGTGTACCTATCGACCTCGGCCCCATCATCACGAATATCGAGACAGCTACGATCGGCGGCAGTGGCGATAGATGTCCCTTCCTCTTCTCCAACAAGACGGCGGTCAGGCGTAAGGTGACAGCCATGTTCGGATATTTCGACAACAACGACGGCCTGCTTATCATACCAGATCTTGATGGCCGCACTTATGGCTTACGCATGCTGCTGACAGACTCTGGACATTATCTCATTCCAATCGACTATGGGTTCAAGAACAAGGAGCAGACACGACAGACCTTTATCGAACAAGCGTCGGTTGGCTTAGTGGCATCCCGAGCAGCCCTTTCAGCAGTCGGCAGTCCTCAGCCGAACACTACTGGCACCTTATTCATGACAAGCAGCTACGACCTTCGCGCAGATGTTGGGGTACCAGTGTTAGTTTCAGATACACATAACTCAGATATCGAACCACCACCTGGACTCGCACCTCATGATATCAAGGGTACTGCTCGCATTCAAGAGGAAGTGGAATTTCACGAGTACAACGACGACGACGAAGACTTCCTGCCTGAGAAGAAGATCTTCGATGTGGACCAGTGCGAGATATGCGGGCACATTGAGAACAATCTGACGATCATGCCCTGCGTTCGCTGTCGCATTCCAGTCTGCCCACGCTGCCGCAGCGATCATGGGTGTCGCAGCTGTGAGCCCCTTCAGGCACCAGCTTCGACACAACCAGAGCTTCAGGACATGACCGAGGACACCGACATCTTCCAGAGCTACACGCCCTCGAACATTACAGATAAGTTCATCAAGTCCCTGAAGGTTGACGGCGGCATGCTGCGCGACTGGAGCGACCTGTACTACACGCACGACCACATCCCTCCAGACTGCCACGACTCAACCCGTCTCAAGAAAATCTACGCAGCAGTCAAGGAGGAGTTCTACACCCGGACTCACTACAACATCGTGACCCCTGACAACTTCTGGGAGTTTGTTTACGTCCACAAGCGCTGGATGAAGCTGACCGGCAGACGCATCATGTGGGACTTCCAAGAACAGTGGTCAGGCAGCTCACGCACATCCAGATTGGCCACCAGGCGCTTGCACGTCGGCTTCCCCGTCGACTACCGCTACGGCTGGGACCTGAACAAGGCATCTCACCGGACCATGCTGGACTACGCAGACGAGCTCTTCTGTACCAGGAGCAAGCTCTCGTCTCCAGACTGCCGCTGCTGGACTCGTACTTCTAACACGATGAATCCAGACAAGAAGCAGGCAATGCGACGGGAGCAACGACCCACTCTTCTTTGGTTGCGTGGTCAGTGTGAGAAGTTAGAACATCATGGGGGCTTCTTCATTGTCGAGAACCCACACAGCAGTGACATCTGGAAGGAGTCCCCGCTCGCCAACATGAAGTACAACAAGCGCTGTGGTTGTCAGTGTGGTTTCGGGAGCGTTCTATCCAGCACTAACGAGCCGATCAAGAAGCCCACTGGCTGGCTCAGCAACTTCAAATTACGACGTACACTACGACCTTGCAACTGCCCTCCTGGCTCTCATGGCACTCTGCAGTTCAAGGATCCGAATACCGGTTTATGGAATACATCGCTGGCCATGGTCTACCCTCACAGGCTCTGCACCGCCCTCCTGGACGACATCATCAAGGAGATGCCCTCAGTACTGGCAGCACACTCTGTGATGCACTGGGCTTGCAAGCGGTGTCAGTGGGGCAGCAAGTTTGACGGAGCACATACGCACGGCCCAGGCTGTCGTTTTGACAAGACCAAGCACTGGCCCGCTCCCAAGACTGCCGCTGATGAGTCCCCGAAGTCTGACGAAATTGTTCCTAAGCAGAAGAACTTCGGGCCCTCCAACAACAGGAAGAGGTTCACCACTAAGACACCTCCTTCTGGCGGCGGCGGACCTCCTATTGACGACGATGGCCCAGGCGATGATGATCACGACCCAGGAGACGACGACTCACCGTCTCCTCACATCTGTACCTGTCCAGAGGGTGACGAGTGGGACGACATCGATCGCAAGGCCTACACCAAGGGCCTCGACGAGATATACGACGATATCGCCTCGGACGTGGCAGGCACCCACAAGGAGGTCAACGCGAGGACTCATGGAAGCCGGTTCAACTACCTCGCGAAAGCCATTCGTCCAGTACTCCTACTCGTCTCCGTACATCTCTACAAGGAGTGCGTGCAAACGCCAAACGGGTGCCCAGGCAGTTTCTCACACAAGATTGTGGTCTTCTCCGACGTCGACCCTGCGGGCAACCACCATCACTGGCGTTCTCAACATGTCACCGAGAACTTCCCTGGTGACACGGTCCTCCTTCATGGCAACGCGCTGATCCTGTACGGCTCAGAAGCCTCCAGCCAGATAGACGAGCCCAAGGTCTCCGACGTCGCCAAGCAGCCCACTCCAGGCATCAATCTCAAGGCCGCGGTGCAGGCTATGGCGACTCTTGGCAAGTCAGAGCTCGAGCAATATCTTCTGTCTCTTCATCAGCGGTTCTGGCATGCCCCTGCTGTGAGACTTGGGCCACTCATGCTGCAGGCAGGAGCGAAGAAGGAGATTGTCAGCATCCTTGCAGAAGTTATCAATAAGAAGTGCAAGCGCTGCAGCGACTACAGGCTATCGCTGCATCGTCCTCTTGTCAAGGTTACGCTGGCACAGTACTTTAATCACATCGTGCAGGCAGACATCTTCTTCGTCCTCGGAGGCACCTTTATCCTGTTCATTGACGAGCTCTTCCGCTACAAGCAAGGCGATGAGCTTCCCAACCAAGCCTTCGAGACGCTTCTGGCCAGCTTCATGGACGTCTGGGGCCGCATCTTCGGGCCTCCTGGCGAGATCATCGTGGATCAGGAGCGCGGCCTTGCTGGCTATGGCTTTGCGGCCGTCTGCGACAAGCTGTCGATCAAGAGGACGGTCGCCGGCTCTGATCCTACTAAGAGCACAGGTAAGCAAGGCAAACACACCAGGACCGGGCTCGCCGAAAAACACATCGACCTACTCAAGCTCACGATGCTTAAGATGAATGACGACCTCAAGGAGCAGGCTGTGGAGACTTCGAAGAAAGAACTAGTGCAGGAAGCATGTATGGCCCACAACCTCCTCCTCACCTTCAACGGCGTGACACCGGCAGCCGGAGTTTTTGGCATTATTCCACGCGACTACTTCGAGCTGGAAAACTCCACCATGGACGGCGAGAACACGATCACTACCGAGCTGGCTCACGACAAGGCTGGTCGGCAACGCATGATCGCCAAGAGTGCAGCTATCCGCTCGGTGGCTGAGCGACGCCTGGCGCTGGCCAACAGGTCTAAGCCTCAGTCCAGCGAAGCGGCAGAGCTCAAGGCCGGATCTCTCGTCGACCTCTACAGGCAACCTTCACCGAAGGACACGCCAGGATGGAGAGGACCAGCAGTACTTCTCGACATCGACAGAGACGTCGGCACTGGCATCGTCAAGTGGCAGCGTATGGCTTATCAAGTTCCCCTACGACACCTTCGATCTCACGTTGGCTTTGTGTCTCTCCTGTGCTGCTTTGCCAAGTCTGCTGAAGCTTACCACCTTCAACACGACAAACAGCCCAGCACATCGTCTTACCGCGAGATACATCACATCCTGTTTTCAGACGGCCAGAAGTACGTATCCACGGACGCACGCTCTGCTAACATCGGCCTGGTGGACGCTGACGAGTATCCATCCGAAGGCTTCACTGTTGTTCACTCGACGCTGGCTGTGCAGGAAGGCAAGGAGCTCACCGAGCACCTTCGCATCTTGATGGACGCGGTGGACAGTTCTGTGTTCAACAAGGCTTTTGTCATGGGCAGATATTGGAGCAGCGACGCCGAGAAGTGGATCATCATACCGGCAGGAGCGGACACGTCGCCACCATTAATGTTGAAATATGCTCAGGCCATCTCGGCGAAGTTCTTGCACCTACCTCGTCTGGACGGCATCCGCTATGGCACAGGCTGTCTCAAGGTACCTGCCATGCCCATGTGCAAGTATGGCGTCCTGTTCTCCTGGGAGCGACGCAACAGTCTACGACGCACGATTACGGAAGTCAACCCAGAGACAGGCCTCAATCTTAAACGACGCCATGGTGGGCTATGGGGAGAGACCTCGTTCGTGCTCTTCTTCTGCTACGAGATGCCTGCAGACGACCGGCCTACGACCTACGAGGTTCCGGACTTCAGCGACCTGTCCAGCATCCTGCCGCCCGACACGGATATCTTTGACGACCTGAGCATCACGCTGCCCTACGACCTCGACGACCAGGACCTCGGGCCTCAGGACCAGGAGCCACCTCCGCATCCGCCTGACGACGACAGACAGCAACAGCGGAGAGATCGATTGCTCTCACGGTCCAGGGTCGGTCGGTCCAGGAATAATTCTATTCCAGCAGACGCCAGTCGATCCAGAGACGACCCGATTGCGGCAGAAGTTGATCAGCGGCCTCCTCCTCCTCCTCCTGACGACCCATCTGATCGTCAGGATCGGCGAACTAATCGATCGAGGAGCCGCCACAGCAGCTCTGGCCGCAACGACACACCATCGAGCATCACTCATGATCAGATACCAGGTCGCCCTGACATTTCCAGCAGAGATGACACACCCTCCAGCATGGAAGGAGATCGACCCTCAGTCGGCTTCGATCTGCGACCTGAGCATTATCGACTGGACGACTCTCAAGAAACTGTTCAGTATCCAGAGGCGGAGCAAGAACAACCAACTCTTGACTATCCAGCTCCGCAGGCTCCAGAGGCTGACTCACTACCCCGTCTACCGATTCTCGAAGACGCTGGAGTTTCAGACCGTTCACGCTCGCGTCAGTGGGATCCAACGAAGTACCCGACCACTCCTAATACACCACCGGTCGGGGATACCTCTGGGGTCAAGCACGACACCTCTCATGAGTTTCCACCAACCAAGAAGGCCAACACAAGATCTACGTCATCGAGCTCAAGATCACGGGGACCACAGACATCAGCATCATCTTCGTCAGGGAGCGCTCCTCCTCAACCTCCTACTGATCCATCGCAGCCTCTGCTGCCGATAAAGGAATGCGCTCCCGCTGAAGAATCACCAGCAGATAAAGAAGAAGCCCCGACGCTCGATTACAGCCAGCCTTCTTGGGACGACACACTACCATCATACCGAGACGATATGGCTCCGCCCTTCTACTTCGACAAGGTAAACGATCACACGCTCTGCGGATCATATTTCCAGACACCAGAAGACAGGCGCGACTTGATGGACGACATGTTCTGCGAGTACGACGCTGAGATGAAGGAGGCAGGTGCTACCTTTATTGCCACGGCCTTTCCATCAGCAGAAGACTGCTTGGCATCCAGCGGCACCTGGACTGCGACAACGGCAGATATCACTCTGCCTGGGCCCTGGCAGCACAGCACCTGTTTCTGGATGGACGTTCGCGTCGGCTCGTGCTTCAGGGTTGACTCTGATACGGACAACCTCACCCCGGAGGAAATGGTTCGCTTCGAGGCAGACATCCTGAAGGCCGACCGCGCTGAGCTAGCCAACTTCGTGAATCACGACGTATTCAAGACGCGCAAGCTCAGCTACTCGGACACACTGCCCATCAACTGCGTCTGGGTGCGCAAGTGGAAATGGAAGCAGGCAGCCGATGGAAGTTGGACACGAGTCATCAAGAGCAGGCTCTGCTGCCGCGGCTTCCTTGACCCGCAGAAGCATCTATTGGCCAAGCACAGCACTACTGCCACAAGACTTTCTCAGAAGCTCCTCGTCAGTGATGCGGCCAACAATGACTGGGACATCGAAGAGTGGGACGTTGGCAGTGCTTTTCTTCAAGGGTTCAGCTTCGAACATCTTCAGGAAGCGTGCAGGGCACTTAAGGTTCCGATGCCCGACATCAAGCGGAAAGTTGTCATCGTGGTTCCAGACAATGTATGGTTTCATCTCAGAGACTTGAAATTTCCTGGAGCACCATCCAGCAACTTTTCCGAGTACGGCCTGGAACTTCTGAAGGCGATGTATGGCTTGAATGATGCACCGCTTCTCTGGCAACTGTGCCTGAGATATTTCCTGACGAAGTCCACCTCGGCCAGAGTTTCACTCTACGACGAGAACTTCTACACCTGGCACGATGCTGAGAACACCCTGGTTGGAGAAGCGACCTTACATGTTGACGACGCCAGCGTTGCCCGAACGAACGAGTTCAAGAAGGAGCTCTTCATCAAGATGGAGAAACGGTTCGGCAAGCTGACAGTAGTAAAGCCTCCCATGCAGCACGTTGGCATCACCTACGAGAAGATAAAAGGAGGCTACAAGCTTCATCAGACCGAGTTCGCGCTGGCCATCAAGCTCGTTGAGATACCCAAGGGCGCTTCGGATGACACCAAGCTGACCGCAGCACAGACCACACTACTTCGTGGCGCCGTGGGTGCTCTTCTGTTCCTATGCTACACGCGCGTGGACATCCTCGCCGACGTTGTGGTTCTGCAGCAGCACGTGTGTAGCGCCAAGATCATTCACTTGAAGATGGCGAACACTATCACGAGACGGGCTTGGCAGCACCCACATCTTGGTCTGATATTCATGAAGTTGGAGCCTCCCTATCGCATGATCGCAGTGGCGGACGCCAGCCACGCGAGCAGCAAGACATCCTATGCAGTCGAGGGTCAGATGGCGATCAAGATGACGGACCGAATGTATGGCCTCACTACCTCCGGCAAGATCAAGCCTGACTGGAGCAACGGATATGGACACTGTCTAGTACATTCGGCCAAGCGTGCGAAGAGGGTCTCACATAGTACGTCGCATGCTGAGTCTCTTAGTCAACATGGATGTCTGACCCACTGTGAGCTGATTGCCATGAGAGCGACAGAATTGACCTGGCCAACTCGACCTTCGCTCGAAAACCTCATCGAGGCAGATGCTGACGCATGTTATGACATCCCGATCGACACCATGACCGACTGCAGAGATCTGTATGAGCTGTGCACTGGCATGAAGGGAGTTCCTCAGGACCGATCACAGAGACTGATTATCTTATCGCTCCGAGAAAAGCGGCTGATCCACAAGGTCAGGCACGCCTTCTGGTGCGATACTAAGGACATGCTGGCCAACAGCCTCACCAAGCATTGCACCACAGATGAGATTTTCTACAATTTCCTGGCGACAGGCTACATAGAGTTCAAGCATGGCATGTTGGTCACGACCAAGGCCAAGAAGAAGAACGAGTACACTGAGGGAGACCTGGAGCGCTTAGCTGACGCAGACTGAGCGCCACGTCTCCTCCGAGCCCGGAGTCTCCAGGCAAGGATCTTTTGAGCCTGGTCACCAGGCCCTCCTCGCCTGAGGAACGGATTTGGATTTAATTCATTTGGTGGCCTACCTCTCCGAGATCGGCTACCTCTTTCTGTGCCCAGCCAGGGCACTGTTGCACTTCGACTACCTTGTCGATGACAATTCGTACTGTTTATTTTTGCGGCTCCCGCCGGCCCTGCTCGACCCTCGCGAGACGTGAGGTACCAGTGTTAGTTTCAGAATGATTGCTGGGGAATCTGGCATGTTTCAGAGAGCAGAATGGAGAACTCAAGAAGTGCAGGGACCGCGGGCGCTGGGGCTCAAGCTTGAAAAGTCGAGTGGAGGAGGAGGAGGACGAGGAGGAGGAGGAGGAGGAGGAGGAGGAGGAGGAGGAGGAGGAGGAGGAGGAGGAGGAGGAGAGGGAGGAGGAGGAGGAAGAGGAGGAGGAAGAGGAGGAGAGGGAGAAGGAGGAGGAGGGGTGCTGTGGACGCCGCCGAAGCTTCCCGGGGAGTCCTGGGGGCACCTTGGTCCAGGGCCCCTCGTCGCAGCGGCTGGGCGCAGCCCGAAACGTTGGAGCGTTCGGAATCCCGGGGTCGATTTTGAGACAATATGGCGGAGAGCCAGCGAGGTTACAGACTGGCGAGCAAGGAGTCTGGCCAAGCCAGAGTGGCGGAACAAAATCTGTCGTCTGGCCTTCGATTGTCCAAAAGTGAAATCTTGGGACCGAAGTCGAAGCCAATCTGGGCGATTCTGGCCAATCTGGCGAGGAAGCCAGCGAGGTCAGACAGCACTGTGGCCCCTGGAACCCAAGGCAATCGTCAGTCTGGCTTCGACGCGAGGAGAAGGGCCAAATGCAAAGTCGCTCAAAATCGACGAGGGGCCCTACGACCAAGGTGCCCCCAGGACTCCCCGGGAAGCTTCGGCTGCGTCCACAGCACCCCTCCTCCTCCTTCTCCTGCTCCTCCTCTTCCTCCTCCTCCCTCTCCTCCTCCTCCTCCTCCTCCTCCTCCTCCTCCTCCTCCTCCTCCTCCTCGTCTTCCTCCTCATCCTCGTCCTTTCCCGAGCGATACAATAACAACTTGCGTGGAACCCCTCTCGGGCCCATCTTGGGGCTCTCTTGGGCCGCCTTTGGAGCCTCTTGGGGCGTCCTGGGTCTCTCGTGGGGGCTTCTTGGAGCTCTCTTGGCGCCTCCTGGAGCCTCTTGGGGCCGATATAACGGGGGACCGGGTCCGGGGGCCCGGGGCCGGCGCCCCGACCACAAATGTGGGTTCCGGGGGCCCCGGAGGCTCGTCGGGGCTTGCCGGAGGCCTCCCCGGTCAGACAAGACGGCCCAAGAAGCGCCCAAGACGGCCCAAGAAACTTCCAAGAGGTCTCCAAGAGGGCTCCAAGATGCTGAAGATGGCCTCCAGACGTCCAAGGACGCCCCCAAGACGCCCCAAGAAGCCTCCAACATACGTCCCAAGAGGGCCCCATGGACGCAAAAATTCGCCCATTCCCTTCGTAAAACGTACATGTTTCACAAAGTTGCCTTTTGGGCTTTCCGACGTTACAGGACGGCCCAAGAGGCGCCCAAGACCGCCCCAAGACGGCCCAAGAAGCTTCCAAGAGAGCCCCAGGACAGCCCACGAGGGCCCCAAAACGGCCCAAGAGGCGCCCAAGATGGCCCAAGAGGGCCGGCCCCAAGACGGGCCCAAGAGGGGGCCCACGAACCGCAAGCTCGAGCCTTCTGCTCCAAGAGGCCGCCAGGAGGCCCCAAGGAGGCCCCTCAAGAGGTCCCAGGAGACCCTCAAGAGGCCCAAAGGAGGCCCCGAGAAGCCCCAAATCGGCCCCCACAATGTTTCGAACCTGCTTCCAGGAGGCCCCCGACAGGTTCAGAGGCTCTCGAGAAGCTACGTCAAACTCCCAGCGAGCGGCCGGACGAGGCCCCCCAAAAAATCCCAAGAGGATTCCAGTATTTGTATCCTTCAGCGCTCTCTGGCCTTCTTTCCCCTGCCCCCTCCCTGCGACTTTCGTTGACTCAAGCTCGCCTCCTCTCCATTTCCTCTCTCTGCCTCTCTCTCTCTGTCTTATTGTTTTTTTTGTTCTCTCTCTCTCTCTCTCTCCATCTCTCTCTCTCTCTCCTTCGCTCTCTGTCTGTCTGTCTGTCTCTCTCCCTCTCTTTCTCTCTCTTTCTCTTTCTTCCTTTCAGATTCCGTGTCCTTGCGACCTTCTGCAGTCCCCGACGTCGCCACGGCTGGATCCGCTCGAGCGTGTCTTGTGATGTGCGGCGGTGCGAAGCCCGTCCCACTGATCAAGGCACAGGTACGAAATGATGGGTCCATCATTTCTTGCCTTCCCATGTGCGTTTTCCCAATCGATTCCTGGGCCCGAGGTCGCAAAAATTACGACGTCGGAGGTCTGGGGAGGCGGGAAGCACGACCTGGACCTCCGACGTCTTGGAAAAATCACGACGGCGGTTTTTGTCAATTTCGGCCTAGAAAACGACTCAGGATGAAAAAAAAAAAAAATCCCCAGGAAGTCGTCGAGAGGTCCAGGGGCCGCGCACAGAAAACATCACGACATCGGACGTCCAGAGAGGAGGTAGGAACACGAGGAGGAGGGAGCCCAGACTTCCTGGCGACGCAACACCAAATACAACAAAAGCTTTTTGGACGTTTTCGGCGGGGACCGTTTCGTCGTGGTGGTGGTGCGGTTCGGGGCTTTCTTCGTTTCGGGGCCTTCCTCCGCCGCCGCAGCCGGAACGGATCGACGAATTTCTGCATTTGGAGCGCGGCAGGGGTCGACATTTCCATTCTGAACGAATTCTGGCCACGATTTTCCCTCGTCGTCGCTGCCGCCAGCCCGCCGGGAGGGGACCAAAACGAGGAGGAGGTAGGAACACGAGGACGAGGGAGCCGTGACCTCCAGGCGACGCAACAAAACAACTCAGACGCAACACCAAAATCACCAAAAGCTTTTTGGACGTTTTCGGCAGGGCCCGTTTCCCAGCCCCGGAGCCGTCCAAAAATGGTTCAGGACGAAAAACCGTCCCTGGGGTAAGGGTCCAGACCTATGGGGCCCACGTCGCAAAAATTACGACGTCGGAGGTCTGGGGAGGCAGGAGGAACACGACCTGGACCTCCGACGTCCTGGAAAAATCACGACGGCAGTTTTTGACGATTTTCGGCCTCCGCGGCCCCTCGCAGGGTCCGGGGACCGTTGGATAACGACTCAGGATGAAAACAAAAAAAACAAATCCCCAGGAAGTCGTCGAGAGGTCCAGGGGCCGCGCACATAACAAATCACGACATCGGACGCCCAGAGAGGAGGTAGGAACACGAGGAGGAGGGAGTCCAGACCTCCTGGTGACGCAATACCAAATACAACAAAAGCTTTTTGGACGTTTTCGGCGGGGGCCGTTTCCCGGCCCTGGGGCCGTCCGACGAAAACCCGTCCCTGGGGTAAGGGTCCAGACCTTTGGGGCCCACGTCACAAAAATTGCAACGTCGGAGGTCTGGGGAGGGGGGAGGAACACGACCTGGACCTCCGACGTCCTGGAAAAATCACGACGGCGGTTTTTAACAGTTTTCAGCCTCCGGGGCCCCTCGCCGGGCCCCGGGACCGTCCGAAAACGATTCAGCATGAAAAAAAAACGTGGCGGCTCGCAGAGACGCCGAGAGGGGCCAAGAATTCCCAAGATGGCCCCAAGAAGCCACAATTCCATAACAGTTTTGGCTCAAGCCTTTTGGGCTCAAAGCTCATACCGCCAATGTGGAACATGAGCTCACAATGGAGCATGGACGGCACCTTTGCTCCAGGACTGACAAGTCTGGCCGCCGCCGATGTGCCGCGGGCTCCTGCACGCGCCCTCACAGACGCAATGATTGCATGTGGTTTCTGGCCCCCCGCCCCGCAGTGCAAGACTTGCGAAGGCAAGACGAAAGCTCCGATGGGCGGGGGGAAGAACGTCATCCGCTGGATATGCCCCGAGCATAAGGCCTGCAAATCTGAACGGCCGAGCGTGCTGCAGGGGACTCGGTGGCACTCATCTGGCGGCCGGAGCTGTGGGCCGCGGGCCGTGGCAACCATCGTGCTGGGCACTCGAGAGGGTCTCGCCGACGGGGACATTGCAGCACTCGCGGGCGTGGACCCCAAAACCGTGCGGGCCGTCGCCGAGAAGATGCACGCACAGCCCCCGGCAGCTTCCGCGTCTGCAGCGAGCCCCCCTCCAGACGCAGAGCCTACAGCAAAAGGCGTCAAGAGAGTCCGCGCAGGAGCATTGGACAGCGAGACTGACGACGTCGCGACTGGGATCGCAGTAGACGCTGATTCAGGCGAAGGAGAGGCGTCGGGCGACGAATGAGATTACATGGGGGACCTCTTCTGGGCGCCTCGCCCGGGCGGCGGAAACATCCATTTCGAAAGGACCAAGTACCGGGCAGATCGTGTCCTGCTGCCGGAGGCGGCTTGGGCTCCTTTCGAACATACACCGCGCTACGCGCGTCCACTCCGAGAGCCCCCATGACGTGGCCAGACGGACATCTTCGCCGAAACCGGCGCGCAGAGAGCGCGGCGCCTGTTTCGGATTTGTTGCATGGCCGGACAGGAGACGAAGAGCCCGCGGCCGAATCCGGCCTCGGCCCCCCAATTGAAGCGACACCTGCGAGATCCGTTCTCCTTCACGGATCTGCGACACCTGCGACACCAGCGACACCAGCGATGCCCCCGAAACTCCCCCGGGGCCCCGAAAACGACGAGCATTCTCACACCCCGCCCACGCCGTTCGCCAATGGCGCAGCGGCGGATTTCGCAAGGAAGCACGGCTTCGAGGACGTCCAGCTGTTGCGCTCTCTGCTGGCGTTCCTATTGCTCTTGCTCTCCGAGCTGCCCCTCGAATGTTTCTCGGACGTTGCCGCCAGAGAGCGCGTGCGGCGGCTCGTCGAAGAGTTTCCAGAGGCGCACGCTCACGTGGTCACCTGCGGTCCCCGGTCGGGCCGCCTGCCCGTTTTCGACGCCGGCCTGCGGAGTCGTGGCAGAGCTGCGGCGTCGATCTACAACGTTGTCTACGGGCCCGACGTTCCAGCCTCGCGCAAGCGCCTCGCGGGGTGGGCGTTCCTCGATTTCGTCTTCCGGTACACCGGTTCTGCAGCCATCCTCTGGGGCACGGTCCTCGCCCCGGCGTGTCGCGCGAAAACTGCCGCGGTATTCAGTGACGGAATGTCGGCCACCAACGCCGTCTCCATCGTTGCCTACGTCGCTGACACGATTGCGTGGTCTCACAGCATGCGCACGGAGCTCGTCGGCGTCTTCGCCCGCGGCGAGGGGCGGCCGCAGTTCATCCGCGGGCGCGAGGTGGCGAGCCGCGCCCCTGGCGGTCGCGTCCTCGACCACCTGCTCGAGGGGATGCGATCGTGGGTGGGGCCTTGCGTGGAGGTCGGAGCTGCCGCTTGGGACCTGCTCTAGACACTCCGCCTTTCCGGGAAAACGGCGGACGCCGTTGCGAACCAGAAGAGTCTGCATGAATGCCTGAAGGCGCTGATGGAGAGCATGCTCAAGGCCGAGTTGATCGGCCAGCCGAAAGTACCGGCCAACCTCTTACTGGAAGAGAAGGTCATGGTCTACGCGGCCAAATTCCCCCTGAGCGATACCTTCCACCTCGCACGTTTGCCTGCGGCGTCGCATTCCGCCGCCCCATCGAGCACGCGGGCCGCCTTTTGGGGTCCGGTCTCTCTGCTTCCTCCTCCTCCTCCACCCGCTCCTCTCCCTCCACCTCCTCCTTCTTCCTTCTCTCCTCCCACAGGTACGCGCGAGCGTTGTGGTTTCAGAGTTTGCGCCGCACCTGGCCGGTGAAAAAACACATTCCCGAAGGGGCATGGTTACGCCTGCGGGTGCAACGGGCACCACAGCGGATCACCTGCATGACGTGCGAACGGGCGACCCGAACAGGTGGGGAAAGCTTGACGGTGGGCCGCAGCTGCCCAGTGCGTTGCACTTGCCCACCCTGTGCCGCGCTACTCCAGCGCTCCGCACATTCCGCCGGCCCCTACCGCATCATCATTGTCACCTGCTTGCGTGCTCGCGAGTGCTTTTCCGGCGTTTCTTGGGGCCGGTCTGTGCCTCTACGGAGCTCCCTGGGGGTGTCCTTCGGGCTCCCAGTGGCCGTTTGACGTGTGTTGGAGCTCCCTCCAGCACCCCATGCCGTCTGTCCAGGAGGGCTTTGACTCAGGTGTGGTTGCCCCTCTGCTGCCCGTCCCGGGGACCCTTTGGAACCTCCCGGCCGCGCTTGGGCGTCCGCTGGGGCCATGTTGGGCCTCCGTGAGCTATTTTGTAGCCCCCCTGGAAGCAAGCCTGCAGGGCCGTTTCTGGGCTCCGTTTGGCCCGAGCTTGGATGTTTGGCGGACTCCTGTCAACATGCCACCCAGCGATCTTCGCTCTTTCGCCGTTTTCGGGCTCTCTTGGTGCTCTTGCGAAGCGCCCATTCCGTTGCATCCGCCAAGTCGGCACGCTGCGCGCGCGCTGATCTCTGCCACGGGGGCTCGCGGATTCGACATGCGCACGAGCTCCATGTTTTTTCGGGCCCAGCCCTCGCGCGTTCCTCTGTTCGGCGCGGCGGCAGGTCGCGGGCACGTGGGAAGCGTGCCGCGACGTCGTTGCTGTGTGGCAAGACTTTACTGTTCTGATCAACAGCGCGTTCGGTGTTCGCTTGTGTTTGTACTTCATGCAAATGCTGCCGTGCACCTGGCGCGAGTTTCTGCGGCCGCTGCGTAGATGCGAAGCGCAGGCCGCGCATTTAAGTGCCAGCGACGCCTTCCTGCAGGATTGCGTGCTCAGACGATCCCGCATGCGCGCGTACGCTTTGGAAACGCACGTGCACAACAACGCTTTCGACTGGCTCATGTTCCACGGGCTCTTTGATTCTTTCGCTTCCTTGGCTGCGGATCGCCGCCGCGACATTTTGAACAGCTTCACATGGGGCCGCGAAGTCAGCCGAGGGGGCCTCCTTTTGCATCTGCGGGGGTCTCCCGCGATGTAGGTATGGGCTGTTCTGGTCGCGCGCGCCTGCGACATGGATCCCTCGTCATACTGCTGCGCAACTTCGCCCCCCATAAAAGCCCCTGTAACGGAACCGGGCTCGTCGTCGAGAAGATGCGCAGGCACTTCCTCGTCGTGCGGGTCGTGACAGGGCCGCATGCTGTGACTCCCGCGGCGATTGCGAGTTGCCGTTCGTCCTGCGCCGGCACCAGTTTCCAGTGAAACCAGCCTGGGTAATCGCAATTAACAAAAGCCAAGGTCAATCAATTTCAAGCTGCCTGGGCATTTACCTGCCCGCCGCTGCGTTTGCCCACGGCCAGCTCTACGTCGCCTTCTCGCGAGGCTCGCCCTTCGAAACTGCGCCGTGCATCGTAGATGACACGGGGGGCGACCGACAAGCGCGCGTCCCTGACGAACCGCCCACGAAGCCCGACCGCTGTTTCACCGCCAACATTGTGGACCGCCAACTGCTGCAAGCCTCCGAAGTATCATCGCGGCATTCAGACGCGTCTGACCCGAGTGAGGCGGTGGCTGCGTCCACTGCGCATGCTCTTGCCGCTGCCTCTACGCTGAGCCCTGAATAGCTCGCCGCTGCGCGTAGCCTCTCAAAGCTTCACCTGCCGACCGCAGTCTGTTCCACATGCCGGCCGACGCAACAGTCGCCAGTCGACGACGCCATATCGCATGAGCCCGCGTCCTCACCAAACCACTGCGACAGCGTTGTGCCTAACGACCTTGGCGTCGAGGAAGAAGCGGCCGGAGCGCTGGGGGCGCGGGGCGCAAGCTACTCTCAAGGCGAAGTTGCGCCTCACATCACCTTCGACGAAACTGCCGCCCAAACGCCTGGAGCTTCTGGCCGCCCCACCGGCGCGGCGCCTCCACCACCTGCCCGACGTGCCATGCGCAGGCGGCCAACACGCGCGCGGCGCGGATTCCTCCCAACAACCCAAGAATGCTGCTCGACGACCTGTCTGTGCGACCCCCCAGGCCTGCCACCCAATAGCGGAAGCGGCAGTATTCCACCGGGGAAGTCTGTTGACGCCAGCGGCAGCGACGACGCCGCGGAGCGCCCGACGAAGGCTTCCCGCACCACCGGGTCAACGGCTGCACCCGACAATCCTGTTCGCGCAGCGTGCGCGACCATCGTGCCACATCGTCAACGGAGCCGCTGGCAGGGAGCACCGCGCTCCTTTTTGCCTCCCCCAACTGATTTGCCACCGCTGCTCCAATGTCCATCATGGTTCAACTCTCCGGCCAGTGCTGCTATCACATCTAGGGGCACGCAACAAGGAGCAACTTGCGGTCTGCATGCGTTCAACCACTGCATGGTGACAATCCATGCGTTGCAGGAGCGGCAACCTCGCATAGTTCCCCGCGCCACCTTCGAGACCGCGGCCATGCACCACGCTATAGGCGACGCCCCCGGAAACCTCATCGCGCCTGGTGGAAGTAATTATGACGTGGCAGTACTTACCAGCAACTTCACCACAGCTGGGGCTGCTGCCATTCCACTGACGCCCGAGGACATCCAGAGGCGGCTCGGGAACGTGTTCGCCGATTATGACACGCCCGAAGGTGCGTTTCGGTCGGGCGCGTACCTTCTGCGTGCCCCGTCGTCAGGCGGACATTGGATCGGCGTGCTGAATGGATCGCTCGTCCCTGCAGTACCGCAACAAGAGGCCACCGCGCTGCTCTGCGACTCTTTATACACCACACCTCACATAATATCCCACACCGAAGTAGAAGACCTTATCACAGTGTGTGCGTTTGAGTATGCTGCGCGACGCTCAGTTTTGGAATTTTGCCCGTGGCACTGCTTCTTAGTGGCTCACCGCGTATTGCGATAGATCGCGTTCCAACCTTCCCCTCAGAGCCGTGCGGCCGAGTGCTGTTTCACCACTGCTGGACCGTGCGGTGCGATGACTGACATTTGGAGCATTCTGGAGAAGAATACTTTTGCCTCGCCTCGACACCCAGACTCTTCCTTCTTGCTCTCCCATCCCACACGTCCACCCTACTCGTGACTCCGAAGATGCGCAAGCACTACGCAGCAACTGTGTCTTAGTAGCGTCTTCGCTCTCGGATTATCAGAAGGCTCTCCTGGAAACCGCCTCGTGAGCGTGCACATTTACACGTGTATGCATACGTATGACTATATGTATATATACATATATGCATATGTATGCGTCTATGTATGTGAGCTTGCAGGCTTCCATTAATAGTTATACGCCTATGTACACGTCTACGAAGTGGAACGGGGGTATGTGCATATGTATAGGTATGCACACATGCTTACTACCAACTGAGACTGAAAGATAGGCTCAGACCGGAGGGTCCGAGCCAAGGGGTCACTGGAGCCTCACCTTTTTCATCTTTCACTCTGCGTGGAACGGAGGGCTGGGGCCGACGGTCGTGCACAACATCTTGGTGCCGAGTGCGCACCCCAACTGCAGCCGTGCGTCGACGGCGCAAGGGGGAGTGCGCACGCAAAAATTCAAAGCAAGACTCACAGAGAGACGCGGGGGAGGAGAGGAGGAGGAGGAGGAAGAGCTTGAGCCGAGCGCGGCGACGGCGCGGACATGATCGTGCATCGCCGCGCAGCGGCCACCCTGCAGTTGGGCAACACCGTTTGGAAGGCTAATTTATGCACACATGCTTACTGCCAACTGAGACTGAAAGATAGGCTCAGACCGGAGGGTCCGAGCCAAGGGGCCTCAAGGGGTCATTGGAGCCTCACCTTTTTCATCTTTCACTCTGCGTGGAACGGAGGGCTGGGGCCGACGGTCGCGCACAACATCTTGGTACCGAGTGCGCGCCCATTTCCATTCTGGATGCCCTGGCAGCCGCCCATGATCATCTCGAAACCACAGTCAACATTCTCTGATGTTCCAGCGCATCCGCGGACTGAACCAGCCATTTGGCGAGGCCGAGAGCGAAACGTGATGGGGAGGTCTCAGCCAGCCGTGACCGACAGATGCTAGTGCCTGGAATCTTGCCCTGGAGCTCAACGTGTCGCATGTGACTGAAGCTGCACAATCCCTTGCGTCCCTGGCATCGACGGGGCATCGAGGGTGGTGGCAGACGCACGTTCCAGCCCACAAGCTTGGTGGGCTTCCTCCACGGGCTGCCAAAGGCACACATGTCAACGATTGAAATCCTGCAGCTCGGCCTCGCCAACAAGGGAGACAACGTGGGGTGAGACCAAGCCATAGACGATGCGGGGTTCTCCAGCAGCACTGGCACTCCAGCGCGCAAGCAAGCGGGCAAGAGAAGCAGCATCCCACGGAAGGTGGCGTTGCCTGCGCCCACTTTCGCCTGCTGCGCCAGAGTCAAGCCCGGTCGACCGACCAAGAATTCAAAGTTACGATAAAGAAAAAAAGAGGCCATCGACCACATAGTACACGGACATGCAATCATGACTCCTCTCACCACTCGGCTGCTGATCCATCCAACCAGCAGTTTGATCAAATTCGGGTCTGTCATATCCATGGCCACAGAATCTTTGAGATCGATGGGGATACAACCGGAATCTGAAATACGACGAATTGAATTGGCAACCTTTCCAGCACCACAGAAGACATCTAGACATTGAAGCGGAGTCCTCGAGACAGCTCCTCTCGCAAGATCCTGGACATCAATCGGCGGACAGCTGGTCCACTGATGCGATCAAAGCGCACGACCACGTCACCGTCGCGATGCACAAGATCCCCTCTCAGAGCAGAGCCTCGCCCTGCTGGCCGCGCCGACGCTTGGGGGCGCCGGCCCAGGCTGGAGGGGGCCTTTGCCCGGTCACGAGCTCGCTGAAGTGGGCCTCCACGTCGCTCGCGAAGTCCCTGAGCTCTCGCGACACCTTCCCGAGCTCGGCCAGGTAGCGAGTGTGCTTCTGATAGCGGGCTGTGCTGGCGACGGCGGCGTGGCGAAGCCGCTCTTGGACTTCTGGCAACGTCCGCCGTCTGTGGAAGATGTCGTGACTTGCAGACCCGTGCCGGATCTGATACGGATGGAGCCGCGGCCGCCCGATGGCCTCGGCTGCGGTCTTGAACCACCGTCGAAACTGGTGCGCCGAAAAGCCCCACACTTTGCTGTCGTCCGCAGTCTGGGCCTTGAGCCTCCGCAGCACACCGCCGATGGACAGCGCGGCCGCGGAGTCCAGGAGCACGCCCTCGTCGTGGCCGCCCACCTTGCTGCGGCCCATCCCCTCCTCGGGGTACAGGAGGAGCCCCCAGCGCCTGTTGGGGCTCCCGCTCGCAGGCGGCACGAGGCTGCGGCCGGTCATGCTCATCAGATCGACCGGGGCCCGCAGCGCCCCGTCCCACGCTGTCGCGAGAGCGATGCTGAACTCCAGCGGGGCAAAGTGGAGACTGACGCCGATGATCGCGAACAGCAGCGGCTCCGGCATGGGGGTGCGAGAGCACCCTCTGGCCAGCCGGCGGAACCCCTTCAAGGCCGCCCGAAGTCGGACAGGATCTCTTGGCCCGTGCCGGACAGCCTGGGGGTCGTGCCAGCCGATGGACGCCAGTAACTTGTCGCCGCGCTCGTGGTTGTAGCCCGCGAAGTAGAGCCAGTCCACGTACAGGGCCGCGGCCCGATCCAGCGGGTCGCCCAGCTCGACGGGCAGCCTCCGCTCCAAGCACCACTGCTGAAACTCCTCCCGCTCCTTCATAAGGTAGCGGGCGGTCCCCTTCCTCACGCGGTGGGCCTGCAGGAAGGCGAGGTTGCTCGGCTCCAGGTCGCCGAGAGGCGCGCTCGCAGCACGCCTTGCCACCCCTCGCTGGGCCACTCGAAGACTCATAGAGCGGCCCGTCTGAGGCGGTGGCCGACGGGGCGCTGTGGAGGCCGAGGCTGCCCCCCCGAGCGATGGGGTCGTCGTCCAAGCCGTCGAGCTCGTCGCCCGTGGCTGAGCTGCTCGAGGAGCACGAGGCCTCATCAGGCGCCCCCCCGTCACTTCCCCGTTCACCAGGGTGGAAGCCCTGGAAGCCCCTCTCGAGGTCGGCCGGACCAGCCGGCCGCTCCTGACCCCCATGACTCGAGCAGCCCGAAGTGCCGAAAGCAAGATCCTCGATCGCGTCCTTGAGCCGAGCCTTGGCTCCGTCAGCATACAGGCCAGGAGGAACTGATGCACGTCCTGGAACAGCCCCGGCATCACCAGGGGCGCCTGGGAGTCGAAACGCAGGATGTCGCCGATCGAGTCGGGGATCCTGGACAACCTGACCCGGCATTCGAGACGGCCGATCGGCGGGGTTCAACTCCGAGGGTATCCAGCGAACGACGATGTCGAGGTCCCCCATGATGCTAAGGGCACACAGCTGGCGGCACGTGCGGCTCGTGGACTGGGGCGCGGCACGCCCCTTCCCCGAGGCCAGGACGACCGGGAGGTTGTCGACTAGCACCAAGATCCTGGATCCCCGAGACCTCGACGCCCTAGCTCGATGACGAACTCCAACAAGTAGCCCCCGTCCCTCGAGTCGACCGATGTGCTCGGAGCCCCAGAACCTACCCTTGACCAAGAGCTTCCAATCCTCCTCCACCCCAACATCCACCTCGGTCAACCGAATAAACGACGTAATACCTCGGCGGCGTCGGCGTTCAGCCTTATCGAAAACGGTCTTTGACGAAACGGAGCCCCCGACCGTCCCAAGGGCATGCTGACGGGCAGAGATGGCTTCATCGACTGAAAATCTCCAGGACTCCGAAACACGAGTGGCTGAGACAACATCGACGGCATCCCATCTTCTGGACACGACTCCAAATCCCCCGCTCCCAGTAGCTCCTCCGGTAGAGGCGTCGGTAGCAAGGACTTCAGGATCGATGAGACGACGACACTGGATTTGAGCGAACACGATCAGAGCGGCACCCATCCTCAATTCTTCCTCCACGTGTGGCCAGAGGCGCCGACGGCGCGGCCCGGCCCACTCAGAGAACTTATGCACCGAGGACAGGATGGACATGAGGGGCCTCCGAAGGAGCGCGGCCCACGTGAAGTGCCCCACGAGGATCATCAGCTCGTCACCGCTGGCCCACCCCCTGTCGCAGACGTGGAGGAAGGCAAGCCTGACGCGCCACATGCGCTCGCGGGACACGCGGATGGTCCTGGCCGTCTGGTCGAAGACGAGGCCTGTGAACTTGACCTCGCTCGCGGGCTCCTCGAGCCCCTTGCAACGGAGCCCGCCCTCCTCAAGGGAGACCAGCACCTTCTTGCCCAGGCCCGCGGCGGCGTGCCGATCCTGGCTGACGACGGCCACTCCGTCGACGTACACCGCCACCTTGGGCCCGCTCACCAGCTCCGGGCCCCCGTGGCGGCCCCGCGCGAAGTCACATCGGGAGGCGCCGGCGGCCCGAACGCGGGCCTCCACCGCCTCCTGGCAGAAGTATAGCGACCACGAGAAGCCCATGGCGAGGACCAGCAGCTGCGGCGTGGCATACACCCCCTCGAGCTCGCTCGGCACCAGCTCTGGGCGCAGGCGTCGGACCTCTCGGAGATCCACTCGAGGAAGACGGAACCACTCCTCCAACCCCCGCGGGGCCAGGATCCTGTAGAAGGCACTCTCCGCCTCCATCTGGCATACGTGCAGCTCTCTGTCGACGTCCATGGACGTGCGAGCCCGCGCGGACCCCGTCGGAAGCTGAACCTACTCGGGGGTCTCGAAGTATTGATTATCTTGTCTCGTGTCAAAGATGATGCGGCAATCTCCATTAGCTTTGCGCACAAAGAAGAGTCCAACAGCGGCGGAAGCAGGCGTGGTCAAATTCACCAAGCCCTTCTCAAGCAAGAGGATAATGAATTCAGCATACTGACTAGGATCACCCGCAACGTCTCGTCAACGTAAGGTCTGATTGGTGCAATGCCCGACGGGTCCTGACGCAAGATCCGACTCTCCCAATCTACCCAATAATGGCGAGCATCCCCCTCCAGCACCTGGGTGAGGTCACGCGACGGCGCAGAGGAGGGCAAGGAGAGCTTCTCCTTCTGGTAGCGGGCTACTGGCTCCGACTCTGAGTAGCCGGGCAAATTTCGGCACAGCTCGCGATGGGCTGCCGCCGCGCTGAACGGTGGAGGTCCAGCCAAAACTATAGAATCTCGAAGGTGTTGAACGCCTGCAGCCTGAGCTGCCGACTGCCCCTCCGGGGCCTCGAACTCGGGCCCAGAGTAAAGCGAATTCAGAGCATGCAGCGCCTCGGACGTCCAGCCGCCCACAGCCGCAGCCTGGCGTTGGCGAGGCCGCACCGACCTGCAACAGCCAGTCGACGCAGGTCCCAGAGGCAACCGGTGAGCAGCGGCTGGAAGCAGCTCACGAGGCGCGGGGCCGAGGGCCGTCATTTTCCCTGGCCCCGGCCCTTCGGACCGGAGCCGCCATCTTGTCCACCGTCATCGGCCACTCCAGCCGCCTTCAACTTGTCCGTCAGCCGCTTGATCTCGGCCGACTGGTTGCTCACCTTCTGCTGCAAGGAACGCCCATCGGCACTGCCCGCAGCACCGCCAGAGCCCCGTGTCAAGGCTCTCTCCTCCCGCAGCTTGCGCCGCTCCTTGGTCGTCATCATCTCCTTGTGTAATTGTTCTGACACGTGATCCTGGAGAAGTGGACACACCATCAGGAGGCCGCGGGTCTCGGCGGTGCCGAGGTAAAGAAATTCATCTTCAAGTAGTTCGCCGTCGCCCCGACCAAGGATTCGGTCTCGGTAACGCCGCTCAGCCATCTGGGCGCGACGCGCCACATACTCCATGATAGCCAACTCTGGTAGAGTTGGTCGTAAGAGGGCCCTATCTCGAAGAGCCTCATGCACAGCTCGTGGTCCGAAACACCGACGTCGGTGATTGACAAGTTGCATTCGTGCTTCCAGCGGGTATGTCTCGCCTTGGGCGAGTGGTCCTGCTGCAGGATGAAGCGCAAGCACCGCGGCACTGTCCGGGGCCCGCGCAGGGGCCAGAAGGCCCACGTAGTCTCAGTCATGCCGCGCACGGCGGCGGCGAACTCCCGACGACGCTCCCCTTGTTGCTAAGGACCACAGAGAGTGCGCGCGCGTCGGGCTCCTCGGCGGCCTCCCCGGCCGGCACCTGCTTGGCCGCGAGAACCTCCGAGCCCCGCTTGAACATCACGACCTTGCCCATGGCGACCCACTCGTCGGCCTGCTCACTGGCGAGGGGCATGCCTTTGCCCCCTGACGAGGGCGCCTCGATGCACATCCACACGTTGGCACCTGGGTCTGGGAGCTGCCCTGACCCCTGAGAGAGGCCCCTACTCGCTGTCGGTCCAGCCGCCGAGTCCCCAAGAGCCTGCTTCCCGACGAGGCGTCTGCTCGGACCCGGGGGGCCGACGCAAAACTCCATCGCGTCTTGGTACTCGCGGATGCTCGGGGACCAGTCCGAGCCGTAGACGGAGGGCATCCGTCGGACTCCGTCGCGTAGTTGACCTTCCCGACATACGACCAGCTCCTGGCCCGTCTCGTCGAAGGCCGTCAGAGAATGAAGAGGAGGACACTTCAGAGCGTGGGGGTAGACGTCGCCGTCGGGCGCCAGGCAATATTTCAATCTCCCCTCCGCTGCTGCCAGAGCTGGTGGGGGCTCCCCGCAAATGTCTTCGTACTCGGCCCCGTCGCAGTCCGTCAGCACGTATCGAATCTGCAGAGACTCGCCAGCTCTCCATTGGACGGCGACGCGGGCTCCGGCGCGCACCCAAGAGGACATAGGTCCCACAGGTGCCGACCAGCCACCCCAGCACGCCACCGAGCCCGAACACGCTGAGACCCAGGGTCCTGACTCCCCCGAGCCCCTCCAGCAGGTAGCAGGTCTCGGCGCTGGATGCCAGCGCAGCGATCGAAGGGAAGGCGCGACCCACGAGGGTCGTAGCCCAGCTGAGGCCGACGACCTGTGAGATAGATGTCATGGGCGGGCTTCTGCCGCCAAAAAGAGCTTGAGCCGAGCGCGGCGACGGCGCGGACATGATCGTGCATCGCCGCGCAGCGGCCACCCTGCAGTTGTGCAGCACCGTGTGGAAAGCTAATGTTTAGGTGTGCGTGTGTGTACGCAGATGTAGAAGTATATGTCTACGTCTATGTCTATGCGAAGGTACGAAGCTACCAAATCAAACAACACGACGCCTGGAAGTACCTCCTTCTCCTCCTCCGCACCCCCCCTCCTACTTCTGCTCGCCCCAGGATAGGCCCCAAAGGGTACTCGAAGAAGCCCGCGAGGCAGGCCTATGAAGGGCGAGAGAGAGAGAGAGAGAGAGAGAGAGAGAGAGAGAGAGAGGAGGTTGTCATTCGGGGCCCCATCGATGCCACACTTGTCTCGCGAGGGGGCACCGAGGTTTCAGCGCTGACAGACAGCGGGCAGACAGACGCGGCTCTTATGATGAAACACCTTTTTGGTCCGCTTTCTACAAGCCTTTGAGTCTCAAAGCACCTCTAGCCTCCCCTTGCAATTTCGCATCGGTGAGCGGGCGCCATGCCCCGGCCCGGCCGCGCGGTCCGTCGCCGCGCCCATGGCCGCCTCAAACATGCGCGCCTCGAAGATGCAGACATTGGTTAGCTTGGCCGGCTCCGACAAGTCCGACAGCCCGGACTGCGATGCGCCGCGGTCGCGGTCGCGATCGCCGGCGCTGCCGAAGCCGCGGGCCCCCGATGAGCTTTCGGTGACCAAGGCCAACATCATGGCTCGCATCGCAGCCGCCGCTGCGGCCAACCAATTGGGAGAAGTCCGTCACCTCCTGGAACAGGCATATAAGGCCAGCGAAGCAGAGGCCCCGTGCAAGGATGGCTCAGCTGGGTCGTCGAACATGGGCCGCGATGGCGGACCGGCAGACGACTCCTTGGAGAGCGTGGACAGTGGCGGCGGCCCCCGCCCACCAGTGCCGACTGGGGGACGAATTGGCGAGCTGCCCGACGCCTCTTCGGAAGCAGCGGGGAGTGGGAGTGGTCTACGTCCAGAAGTCGGTGCCGCGCGCGCCCTGCCATGGACGCCGCCGCCCCACCAGCGCGCAGGCGCGGCGCCGCAGCCGCCATTGCGCGAACGGCACCCCGCGGTGCTGCCGCGGGGGTTGCCCGCCAGGGCGCTCCTTCCAATGCGTCAGACCGGCCCTGGCGCCGTGACCGCGCGCCCTGCGCTGCCGATGCGCTTCCCCGTCGGATCGAGGCTCGTGCCGAACGCAGCCCCCGCCGCGGCCGCGGCGGCTCCCCAGTCGGCGCCGACGGCGCGGTTGTCTCAGCTCGAGCGGCCCCAATTGCAGTCGAGCTGGGTGGAGTTCCACTGCGCCATGGCATCGACGAGCCGCAACCGCGGGAATCAGCGGCTGAACGGGGGCCCCAGGGGAGAAGTCGTCTGCGAGGAGCCGGGCGGCGGCGAGGGGTCCATCGTCATCTCGCCGTGGAATGTGGACAACGAGTCGCTACATATTTTCGACCAGCGAGGAGGTGAAGCTCATCATGCCCACATCAGCGCGTCAGGCGCGCAGGCCGCGCGCGCGCGGCCCCGACGACGAGCTGGCCCGGGGCAAAGCAGAATGCAGCTGAGAGCCCCCGCTTCTCATGGAACTTCGACACCAGCGGCGGCAAATTCCCCGTGTGCAGCGCGACGTGCGTCAGGCCTTCGGCGGGGCCTCGTCGGCCTTCATGGGCTACCGACGTGACTCCCATCAGCAGGATCGCCATGGACTTCGGGGGGGCGCTGCTCGCCAACCTCGGGGCGCGCATCATGAGCACCGGGCCCGTCATTGTAGGTAACGAGCAGCGCCGCCACGCGACGCTGGAAGATGCGGCGGGCGATGCGCTGACGCGACTTTGCGGGCGGGGCGCGCTTCGGGCCGGAACATGGGAGGAAATGGCTTTCTTCTACGCCGGCAACGTTGAGATCGCATGCGCCGGGAAGCGCAAGGAGACCGGGGCAGAGTTCTCGGTGCCCCGCGTATGCAACGTGTGGTGGAACAGCGTGATTGCACCCGAAGAGTAGATGCAGCGCCAGAAAGGAAGGCCGCGATGTTGGGCAGCAGTTGATTATGGCTCATACTTGTTTGGCGGCAGCGCGCAGTGGTTGTGACCTGTTGAAGGACCGTGCGATGCTGAGCCTGTAGACGTATCACTGTTGTGCCTGCCGATGTCTCTGCCGTGCCGTGCCGGTTGATTTATTGTGCGAGGCAACGCTCAACTCTTCGCGCCATTCCGCTCTGAATTGGTTTATTCCCGGCTGCCTCGTGGCACCGCGGGGGGTCGCCCGCCCGCGCGTCTGCGCAATCCGCGCGAGCGCGCGCGGCCGCGCCCCGCGGGGTGCGCCCACGTCCGTCCTCCTTGTTGCTCGTGCCTCTGCGCGTTTGGACATCCTTCCATCGTCGCCCCATATCCTGGCCCCTTGTCGTTCATGCCTTCTCGCGCGCTGTCAATATCCCTGCTGGTCGGCCACCGGGCCTCTTCCATATTCCAACATCCCAACGCATTATCTGATCCCCTCTCTCCCTTGAGGACTGTGACGGGGTGCGCAGCTGTGCTTTCGATTGCTTTCTCGGGCCGTCGCTCCGAGTGTAGTGGGTATTTTTCAGCGACGCGCGCGTCCTTGGAAGAGCCTGGAAGAGACGCGAGCGCGCCCCTCCAATTGGCCACTGCGCTGGCCGCGGGTGCCCTCTCACGACGAACAGCTCACTGAACGCGAAGGCACCCCATGCACCCACTCCGCCCCGCCCCCCCCCGGCGCGGCGCCAGGCGCCGAGCCCCCCGCCCTCGCTGGCAATCGCGCGCGTCGACTCTGGCCCCCGCTCCCCAGTTGAGTGCAGGCGTCGAATTCCGCGCCCGCGCCCCGCAGCTGGGCGAGCTTGCGTCGCCGTCTTCCGCTTCCAATACGGGGCGAAACACCAGCCGCGACATGCGCTTGCAAAACAAATGTTGACGCTTCGCGTATCCCCACCAGCCCATCCAGAAACGATGCCCATGAGAACTGACGGGGGGAAGGAGGAAAAGACGTATAGTCAAGCAGCGCGGGCAACAATAGTGAATTGTTTTGGAGGCCTCTTGGGGCGTCTATGGGGGTTTCTTGGATGCCTCGGGGATGCTCTTGAGGCCTCTTGGGGGTCTGTTGGGAGCCTCTTGGACGGCTCTTGGGGTCGTCTGGGCGGCCCTTGGGACGTCTGGGGGGTATCTTGGCCGTCTTGGGGGGCTCTTGGGCGTCTTGAGTGCCTCGGGGGAGCCTTTGGGGCCGCTTGGGGCCCTCTTGGGGGCCTCTTGGAGGCCTCTTGGGGCCGTCTTGGGGCCATCTTGGCGCCTCTTGGGGCCTCCCGGGCGCCTCTTGGGGCCATCTTGGAGGAGATCGATCAAAAAAGGGGGGGTCCTTAATTAGCGTTGCCCCTCGAGAGCGCCTAAAATAGCCTCCTGGGCCCCTCTTGGGGCGCTCTTGGGCGTTCTTGGGGCCGTCTGGGGGCTCTATTTGGCGTTCTTGACGACGGTGACGATCCTAGCTAGAACCTAAGCGCGCGCGAAGCGCGCGCGTGGTTCTTGTGTGTGTGTGTATATATATATATATATACACGCACACACATACATACGTAAGACATGTAGGATTGTGTACACAGGAGATGGACAATCTATAAAAACATACGTACGTCGTCCAGGGCGCCTCGGAAAGCGCAGAATACACCTCCAAGGCGCGTCTCTTGGGCCGTCTTGGGGCGGTCTTGGGGGCCTCTTCGGCGGTTTTGTAGCGGTTTTGGGAGACTCTTGGACGGTCTTGGAGCGTCGGAACCCCGAAAAAGCGAGAGAAGGCCAACAATCTCGAAAAAAAACAATAAAAATCAACGATTTTGGCTTGTCGGGGCTCTCTTAGGAGGCCTCTTGGGATGCCTTCGGGGCCTCATGGAGCTCTCTGGGAACGTCTTCGGGCCTTCCTGGCCATTCCTGAGGCTATCTATGCGCGTCTTGGAGCGCTCGCGGGCCGTCTTGGGCGGTCTCGAACTGTTCCTGGCGGTCCCAGGGGCCCTCCGGGACGCTTCGGACGCTCCCGGGGGCGCCCTGCACCCCCGATGGAGATGACATGCACCGCCCCGGGGCCCTACTCCGATATAAGTGTGTGTATATATATAAGTATATATATGTATACTTATATATACTTATATATACTTATATATACTTATATATGTATATACACACTAGAACCATCGCGCGCGCTTCGCGCGCGCTCAGGTTCTTTTTGGGGGGAAACGACTACAGCGGACCACGCGGGTCCAGTCGGTCGGTCAAGGCCAGGTTCGAGCGCAGCTCTTCAATATTAACTCAACACATGCAACAACAAGCGACAAGTCAACAAGCAACAACAGGTTCTAGCCCAGGCCGGGGGGGTGCTGGAAGATCTTTGACAGCGCTATCAAACACAGGCGCGTGACATAGTCGTGCCTCCTGAGGGCCTCTTGGGAACCTCTTGGGTCTTCGTGGGAACATCTGAAAGGCTTCTGGGAGTTTTCCGTGCTGCCTCCGTTGGCTGTTGGAGGCACCTCTTGGGTGCTTCTTGGGGGGGCGTCTTGGGGCTTCTTGGGGTCCCTTGGGGGTATCGTCGGGGTTCTCCGGGCAGTCGGAAGGTGATGTTCTGCAATATGAAGCCGTCATTGGCCGTCTTGGCTGCGTGGAGGCCAGAATTGAGGCCACCTGGGGCCGCACTGATGCAATCCCGAAGCCTCCCGGGTGCCTCCTGGGAGGCTTTTGGGGGCCCTCGTCGGCCCGCTTGGGGACTCTTGGGGCTCCCTGTGGGCCTCGTAGAGCGGAAGGCTCTGCTGTTGGGTTCGCGTTCCCCTTCTTTGGGCCTCTCCTGGGCCCGTCTTGGAGCCCTCTCGGGCCGTCTTGGGCGCCTCAGGCACCGTCTTGGGGCCCTCTTGGAGGCGGCTATCTTGGAGCGATCTTGGGGTCCTCTTGGGCCGTTTTCGAGCGTCGGGATGCCAAAAGGCAGATAACTCTAAAATCTATCAAACACCGATGGGAAAACACAATGAGTTGTGCCTCTACAGGCCTTCCTGGGAGGCCTCTTGGAACCCCTTCGGCCCTCTGGGGAGCTTCTTGAGGGCCTCTTGGGTCCTACTGGGGGCCTCTTGGGGCTTCCCGAAAGCCTCTCGGGGTGGAAGGCTCGGATTGTCGGTTCGTCTTACCCCTCTTGGGCCCCTCTTGGGGCAGTCTTGGTGCCCTCTCGGGCGCCCCAGGCACCCTCTTGGGGCCCTCGTTGGCTGTCTTGGGGCCCTGTTGGAGGCCTCTTGGGCTATCGTGGAAAGGTCTTGGAGGCCTTTGGGGCTGTCTTGGAGCGTCGGGACGCCACCAAGCTGACACCTCAAAAATCAATCAAACACGTATGGCAAGACAACAGTTTTTGCCTCTTGGGGCCTTGGAACTTCTTCGGCCCCCCGGTGCGCTTCTTGGGGTCTCTTGGAGCCTGTTGGAGGCTTCTCGGGGCCTCCTGAGAGCCTCTCGGGGTGGAAGGCTAAGATCTGTGGTTCGTATTACCCCTCTTGGCTCCCTCTTGGGGCCGTCTTGGGGCCCTCTCGGGCCGACATGAGCGCCTCTGGCGCCGTCTTGGGGCCCTCTTGGGCTGTCTTGTGGCCGTTTTCGAGGCCTCTGGGGCTGTCTTGGAATGGACATTGGGGCCTCTTGGGCCGTGTGGAGCGTCGGGAATCTGAAAAGGCGAGAACCCGAAAATCCTTCAAAACCCAACGGCGAAATAAACTATTTTTGCCTCCTGGGGCTCCGTGGGAGGCATTTTGGAAGCCTCTTGGGGTGTCTTGGAGGCCTCTTAGGCAGTCAGGAGCTAATTCTGGGGTGATCTCGGGCCGTTATTGGTCGTTTTCGCGGTCTGGAAGCGCCATTTCTAGCGATCTGGGGTCGTCCCCGGACGATTTTAAAGAGCCCTCGGCGCCGCGGCAAGGCCCCCGAGGCCCCCAGTCCCAGGGCCCCGACCCGGGCCCCGCCTCATGCCCTCGGCGGGGCGTCCCTGGGCCGTCTCGGCGCCCTCCTGGGGGGCAGTTGAAGCGATATTTGGGTGTCTGGGACGGTCTTGGAGCATCGGGCCGCTGAACAAGCAGAATTGCTGAAATCCATACCTCATGAACGTCACTTCTTGGGGCCCTTGGAGGAATGCTCTTGGAGACCACTTGGGCCGAGTTGGAAGCCTTTCGGGCCATCTGGAGGCCTGTTCGAGCGATCTGCCCGCGTATCGAGCCCTCTTGGAGGCCTCTTGCGGCCCTTTTCGTGTGTGTGTGTGTGTGTGTGTGTGTGTGTGTGTGTGTGTGTTGAGCTAACTTGGGCCGTCTGGGGGCGGCCCTAGGCCGTCTCGGCACCCTCGTGGGAGCCTGTTAAAACGATATGTGGGTATCCCTGCCCGTCTTCGGGCGTCGGAAAGCGGAACAGGCAGAATCGCCAAAATGTGCCAGAAACCTTAAGACAAAAAAAACAAGGATTCTGGCTTATTGGTGCCCTTTTGGGGAATGCTCTTGGGGACCCCTTGGGCCGTGTTGGGAACTTCGGGCCATCTGGAGGCCACCTTCGGCTTGATAGAAGGATATTTCCGCGACTATAATTATTTTGACAGCCTCTTGGGGCCGTTTTCATACGTTTTGGGGCTGTATTGGGCCGTCTGGGGGCGGCCCCGGGCCGTCCCAACGCCCTCGTGGGGGCATGTTTGCGCGATATTTAAATGTCATGGACCGTCTTGGAGCGTCCGGACGCTGAACAGGCAGAGTGATTGGAATCCATCAAAAACTTCAGGACAATAGATGATGTGGGCTTCGGCCCTTGGAAGAGTGCTCTCGGAAACTCCTTGGGCCGTGTTGGAAGCCTTCTAGGCCATCTGGAGGCCATCTTGTCGAATTCGAGCTAGATGTCTGCGTGTCGAGTCCTCTTTTTTTGGGGGGATTCAGCACGCCTGTAGCTTAAAAACAGCAGTTGCGAGGGCACCCGCCTGATTGGATGGCATCATGCTTCGGCACGATCACCCACGTGAGACGACGTCGCACTTGTCGCGATATACGTCTCGACGAAATCAACATATTCACGGGTATCGCGGTGTGCAGGCAAATGTGCTTTGGCACGCTATACAAAGCCTACACGTGCGCAACACATGCCAATTCAACATGTTGGCAAATGACCCATGCGTCCAAGGATGGAAAGAAAGACGCCCAACCGGGGAAAGATGACGCACTGGTGCGGGAACTGCGTAAACGCAAACTAACAAACAAGTCGGGATAAACTAAAGAAGAGCACGGGACGACTCGCAGGCCCACAACTCTGAGTTGGTACCTCGGTTACAAACTGCGAAGGCACCTAATTACCATAATGGCGGGCAACATGCTTCGGCACGATCAGCCAAATGAGACGACGTCGCATTTGTAGCGAAATGTCCTCTCACGGGAATAATCAATTGCAAATCGGTGTGCAAGCATATGTTCCTGCGGTTTCGAGCCCTCTTGGGGGCCTCTTGCGGCCCTTTTCATCTGTGTCGGCGCTGCCTTGTGCCGTCTGGCGTCGTCCCTGGGCCGTCTCAGCGCCCTCGCGGGGGGCAGTTGAAGCGATATTTGGGTGTCTGGGACCGTCTTGGATCGTCGGGGCGCTGAACAGGCAGAGTAGTCTTTCCTCTGAGAATCGGGGTAAGATGACAAAGGAATTAAGATCTCATGTTCACTCTGCTCAGGGAGAGAGGGGACGGGATGAGACATTGATAAGACAAGTATCCGTTAAGCAAGACTACTCTATCAGGAATGTGAAGGGAGGAGGTCGGCCGAGGGACGGACGACGACGAACCGCCCGCGCGCCCCAGCGCACTCCTTCTCTCCTGCCAGCCGAGGTCGGCTGGCTCGAGCAGTCGCATGGCTGCGGAAACGCAGCGTCAGTTCCAGCGAACAGTGCGATGCATGCAAACTAAGTTAAGTTCTAATTGAATATGAGGCGGAGAGGAGCATATTTACTCCCCCCGCGGCGGGCCGCGTAGAGCCCATCCAGCCACAGCACCCCCGGCCTGTGCACAACCACCGGAGACAACCCAAAAAGCTTTTACGGCTCAACGGTGGCTGCCAGGGGGCCAAGGGCCGAAGAGGCTCGACGTTTCCCACCATTGTGATAAATATTTCTCTCCGCTGGACCGGCTTAGCCGACCAGTAGAGAGGTCCGCGCCCAACACGCTTCGCGCGTGGGTAAATTGTTTGCATGCGCCTGCCGCGACGAGGTCACGCGGGCGAAACTCAGTTCAGGTCCCCCCGCGGGTTGCTGGTCTCTCGCCTGGGCGGTGCCGGAGGCGGCGGATTTGAAGTCGCCGATCCTCCCGTCTGTACGTCCATGCCACGAGGCGTGCGAGACCGCCCTCTTTCTCTGTTAGTATCACTCATAGGTGCCTTTCCTCTCGGCGGGAAGTGGTAGTCATGCTCACATTTTGATAGCTGGTGCCAGTAACTCAGAGTATACCACTCCTCGTTTGTAAGCCACGTGACCCTGTTACGGCGGATGTAGTACCCGACGAGGGTTCCGTTCGCGCAACGCGGGTAGGACCTGCCAGGGTCGCACTCGTAGCTGTGGCCTGCGTCGCTGCCGGCAGCGCCCGCGGCTGCCCCTGCGACAGCGTCAATGGCAGCGCCGGCGGCAGCATCCATGTCAGCGCTAGCGGCAGCATGCAGCATCGCGCGCGCGTGATTCCGCCCGATCCCCCAAGTTGGGATGTTGTGGGTTTGTCTCCCTGGTCGTCACGGCTGAGCCGGCGACTGCACGGGGGGGGCCGGTAACTTCTTCGAATACCTGAGCGTCTGAGATGCCAGGTCGAAGGAGCGGCGGGCGCGACAGAGGTCTGGCCGTTGGTCCAGCGGGGGCATGTGGCCCCACGATTTCGGCTTCGCCGTCGTGCTCAGGATCATTATTCCTACGATCGTTCATAAACTGTATTATACTTCTGGCAGCAGTCGCTGCAGCGGCACCACATAATCCGCACGCAGTGCGGAAGGGTCCATCTTCTTTGCCCTGGAGATCGGCACCGGAATCCGGATATTTATCTTGTAGCCAAGAAGTGGCGTCCTGTATGAGAGCACCGTGGCAACGGACGTCGTCATGTACTCTCCTGCCCATCTTGTGGGCCCACCTTTACATAATGTCGTCTGTCCTAACAGCCGCACGAATGCGGCAGTCCAAGGCATATTCGTCGGTCCGTTTCTTTGTATCAATTTCTGTTGTGCTCACCATATCTATGTGCGGTGGTACAGGGCCCGTAATATGGGCGTCCTGGAGCATCTGCTTTAGAGGTTCAGGCGTGGCCTGACGTATGTGTTGGCGTTCTTCTGTGGTCACATACAATCGTTGCCCTTTGAATAAAGCAGCATGCCCCACTGCGACGTCTCGATCCCCATCGGTGGGGTCCCTGTACTTTGGCCGCCCCTGTCTTTTATCTGGAGCAAATGGAGAACTCGATCTCCGAAACATATTCGCAGACGCCGGTCCAAACGGAAAAGTCTCGTCATCTATTGACTCAAGGACCCGAGGGTCATTCTCGTATGGGAACATCGTATAAAATTCCTCCGTTTCTATGTCCGTCTCATAGACCTCCGGGTGGCCTGAGGCCCCCGGTGGCGGCCGCGCTGCGCGTTTGGGGACATGTGTTGCCCCCTCACTGGGAACGTGTAATGTCCCTTCGTCTGACGGCACTTGTGTTGGACTCGATGGTTCATCTTGTGCCTCGTGGCGCCCCTCTTGTTCTGCTCCGATTGAGCCGGGCGGAAGAATCGGGGGGCCCCCCGTCGCAGCTGAGCCGGGCGGAGGGGCAGGGGAAGTAGGCGCTCTGACCTTGCTCCCAGAACCACCTGCCTCTTTACGTCTTGACCACCGAGGTCTCTCCGCTATCATCGGAGCGCGCGCAAAATTAGTGTCCCACTTCAAAATCGGTTCGACAATAACATCAGCAAATTCATTCCATGCAGCGGAATATGTGTTCAGCTCCTCAAGTTCGTATTGTATGTTTGTCTCGTAAACGAATTTTGATGTCTTAATATACGATGCAGCAGCAACTCTGAACCATTTGATCGGAAGGGTTTCGGCTGGGGCATCGCGCGCACTCGATCGCAACCCTTTCAAGCGGTAAAAGAATTCTTTTTCATTTCTCAACGCCCACCTGGCTCTCGGGGGCTCAAATTGCATACATGAGACCTCTTTTAGCGTCATTAAGATGGCAGTGCTGCCATCATTTCCCTCCAATTCTGGCGAATCCTGAGACGAATGATCCCCGTCTGACTGAGCCGCGGGGCTTGCGTCGTGCATGTCCAACTGATTGTCGTTTCCATCTCTTCCAGGAGCACCAGCGTCAACTGAGGCAGCCTTCGCCTCGGTATGTGGGGCGCGCCTGATCGGGGCCGTTCACCTGTGGAGCTGCCTTCGACACGCGGCGGATCGCCCCGATGTCTGGTCCAACTGGGTGCCTGTTTGGAGGGTGCCTGTTTGGGGCGAAGCGCGAAGCTCATTTCCCTGGGGGCTCTGAGCCACAGGCGGGAAGCCAGAGACGTTGGTCCTGGTGAGTGTGTTTAATTCGGGCGGAGGGTCAGGAATACTCGGCCTCCACGGTCCGCTGCCAACTGCGTCTGCGCCACTCGACTTAGCCGGTGGCCGGGCAGTCATAGGTGCAGCGGGTCTCCATCAAATCGAGGCATCTTCGCTGGCGGTTGGCCTAAGTTCTCTGACCGGGGATCGAGCCTCGGTGGAGGAGCCTTCTTGGGAGAAACCCCTTTCGCAGGTGGAGCATGTTCCTGCCTAGTACTATTCAGCCGATGGTCCGGAGGACCCGATGGAATACGAATCGCCGGCGGGGCCTTCTTGGCGGGAATTTCTTCCGGTCCACCAGGAGGGGGAGGAGCAGGGGGCCGACTGGCAGCCCTAGGGGGCGGCGCTTTGCAGGTCCTCTCTGCCTTCGCAGATGCCTTTCCCAGGTCAGGAAAATCCTTTTTATCCATTGAGAACGGAATACCGGACGGCTTAGCCGCCGGCTCCTTCTCGCCCCCTTCAGCTGCCCTCTCTTTCTCCTGTGCATCCTGCTCAACCAACTGAACTGATCTCTCCGAGGCCTCGCCCCTATGTGTTGCGTGGATCTTGGTCAGTCTGACTCCTTTCTCTTGGAGCCAAGGCCAGATATCATCGTATTTTTCTTCGTCTGTCTCGCCATTTCCCCTTAAATGGGGGCTCTCCCCCCTTTGCCATTCGAGAGAAGTCAAGCGGGGGGCCCAGGCCGTTTGAGCATCCCGAACTACGTTTGTGGCCTCAGTCCTTTCTTGATCTCGATACCTCAAATTCAAAGTCCACTTCCAGGTTCCATTCTTTATCTCTGGCAACGTGCAGTAAATGTGCACACGCATCAGTAGCCCACAGTGCTGCTGCAATCCAATGATAGAGTCTCAACTCGTATAAAACATCAGTCTCTGGATCACTCGTACTGGACCGGCGTTCCTTTAATGGACTTTGTCGTCTTGGCATAGTAGACAATCTCGGCCGTGACCCAAATGCCATCTCCAAAAGTCTCCTGGAGTAAGTGGTGTGAGTGTTGGGATTGTCAGAACATGGACATGAGTACACCCCAATCGTATGTGTTTTCACGCTTCCGCCGTATCTGGGATTTGAGGGAAGCAATTGATGGCCCTCCAAAATGGCATGAAGGGTGGTCACTGACGTACCATGTGACTGCTTTGTCCAGCTGGTGGATGAGGCTGAGGCTTCCGCAAGCTTCTCTTTTGTCAGGAAGAAGGGCAACGCTAATTCGACGCAGTGGGCTTTGCCAACTCTGTGGGATGTCAACCTCAACTGGGCCCAATTCAAGCGGTCAGCCACCGTGGCGTTCCGCTTCGATACCGACCTATCTGCTTTGATCCTGAAGAAACGAGCCCAGTTCGGCACTAGATAGTTCCGTGTCATCGGTGGAACTCTCGTCGTTTCCTGAAGCATCTGGTGGGCAAGCCACGCTTGGCTATTAGCATATTTTAGAATCGTTTTCCGTTCCCAGCTTGTGGGAGGCTCTCTTCCCTCGGCGATCTCAGCAGCTCGTCCCTCTTCGCCTGGGCATGCGTTAAACGGCATCATACCCCGGTGAAGTTTGCCGCTGGCAACTGTGAGTGGGCAAAGGAAATTATGACGAGTAGTCTATCCTGTCTTCGCATCTTTTACTGGCAGACTCTTTATCTGCTGGTACACCTCATGGACGGGCCAAAAGTAGTCTTCCTCTCCAGGGCATCCATCTTTCGGCCTCCTCGGAAACTGATGCTTGTGCTTCTTACTGATCGTAGTCACACCCTCAGGGCATTTCTCACGGATGGTTCTTTCAGCTGTTTCCCCAGGTGTCTCGATGTCCTAGATATTGGGCGGTGGGGCCAACGGAGGGGCGCGCGGAGATTTAGCCGTCATCGCGCTAGAACCAGAGCCCGTTTCGGCTGAGCCGACGGGTTTGGTCTTGTCGGTCGCAGTAACAGCGCCGGATTGACCGGCCAACACTTCAGTAAACACAGGGACCGCTATGCCACCCGGCGTTGCACTACTCGCCGCAACAGCTATACCGCTTGGTATCGCCGTCGGTGCTGCTTTGTTAACTTCTTCGAGTGCGGTGCGCATTGGCTCATCGTTTTGTACTCCCTCGGTCGCTGGTCCCTGGGTCTTTCCCCTTGATGGCACTCCAGGACAGAAGATTTCTCCACGGGGCAAAAAATAAGCATCATCCGTCCATGGGAAGAAATCACCATAAGCAGCCCCCTTCTCAAGGAAGTCTTTAAATTCATTTGAATAGAACGAGTGTATAGCACCACCTCCAGTTCCGCTTGAAACGGCTGGGATCTCTTCTTCGGTTAGTGGTTCCTTGAAGGGAAGCGCGCCAAGCATCGACCTGGGAATGTTACCTTCTGCGGGGGACCAGTCCTGCCAGTGCGTGAAAAGGTCTCGGACTTGCGCCTCCTGTTTGGCGCGCCCGCCCCCCCTCACGGGACATTTTACGCGGCCTTCCCCAGCGGCTGAGCCGCCGGCAGGCTGACAGAGAAATAGTACAGCCAGTTTGGCTGTTTTAATCATGTAATCGGCGCATAACTCAGCGGCAATGACCTTTCGGGATTTGCCCCCATCGAACACTTTATAGTCCTGATGGGTGGCGCTGTAATGGAAAACATCCCCTGGGCGGTGCCTAAGCTGGCGGTAGAGGCTAACACCGTCAAGGATCATTACTCTGGGGAACAGTCCTATCGTTTTATAGTGTTCAATCCGACGGTTCATTCTGGCTCGGACCATAGTGGCAACATCGCCCCACATCGCACCGACGCCATTATCACCTTCTTGCCAGCATTTCGAGTCCCCGCCGATATACATTATGTCTATAGTCCCCCGTTGGGACCGTTTCATTATATCATCGATCAAATCCACGGCGTCCTTTATCATCTGTCTGAGGCTCCCTGCGGAGGCGAACGGGTTCTCAGATCTGTTGCGGCCACTGCCGACTCCGTTTAATTTGCCCGAATTATCAACTATGTCGTTGAAATTCCAAAAAGTGAAGCGAACTGGAGTGCGTGTCCCTTCTTTATAAGACCATTGTTCACCCCGCCGAAAGTTCGCAGAGGCGGCGGCAATACCATTGATTTGTGCCCCACTCTTAGCTGTCTGTGCGCTTCCGAATACTGATTCTCGCAGGTTGTACTCAGGCATAAGGCTCGGCTTAGCCGCCCCTGATGCGTCCTTGAACGTAATTGTGGAATCAAATACGATATGAACAGAACATGACCAACTATGGTGTAACCCATTCTTCATCTGGGTCAGCGGTCGGAAGAAATCCGCCACAGGTTTCCCCGTGGACGACATAGCGGCAAGATCTTCTCCGGTGAACGGAATCCACGAGTGACCATTGACCTCGGCGATCTTTGTAATCGCCTGACATTTCTTGATAAAATCCAAGCTATTCGACCAAAGTTTCATCTTCGGGTCCGTGGCTTCCATATAGAGTTCCAGGATTTCCTCCACCTTCGCTCGCCATTCATTCCGGGGGGGTTCGGATCACGCCCAAACCTCCCATGCATCCGAAGATACTCGAGGACGTTCCAGGTGCCGCGACCGAGGTGAGGTCGGTCTTCGGGCTCGGGTTCTGACGCTGCAGGTCCCGAGTCCGGCGGCCCGCCTCCTCCTCCCCCCCCTGAGGGAGGGTCATCTCCTGAGGGGAACCCGCCAGACGGTGGCTGCTCCCCATCCCCACCGGCTGAGCCGTGGGGGGGTGCACCGCCGCTACCTCCACTGGCTAAGCTGGGAGGGTTTTCGATGTAGGGAGGCTGGCCAGCAGATGGTTCGCCCGCTGCCTGTTGTCCGGTCCCATGGTCATCCAATGATGGCTGATATTGGCCCGCGACTGCTGGTTGGCTATCCTCGGCGATCGGGTCGTCGGGCGCCTCCGTTGCAGTCCTCGGCTTCTTTTGCGGTGAGTCCTCATCAGCATCTGGGTCGAGTCCGTCTCCGGCAAGCCATTCCTCAAAATTATGTGGCCTCTTCCAGGGGCGCTGTCTTTTCCTCCAGTGCACGGCCTGCTTGGGTGCGTCCTCGAAGTATGCCGCTTCTGCGGCGGCGGTAAGGGCTTCCTCGACCACGTGCACCGGTGCACTGTATTTTCCATTGACCACTGGAAGAGCGAACATCGTTCCCCATTCTTCCCCAATGGCTGAGCTATGGGGAGGCTTTCGAGGGGAAGGTCCCCATATGTCAATCCAGACCTTTGGGAAGCCTTCTCTCCAATGATCCCCCACTGGCACGCTCACATAGTTCCCCCAGGGGGTCTCGTACCGAACGGCTGGGCCGACGGTAGGACCAAATACTTCTCCTGGCTCGAGCGGTCGTACTCTGCCACGATATCCCCCCGGGGGGTCCGCGTACACCCTACTGATCAGCTTCGTCTTCTCGTCAGGATACGTCTGAAAGAACGTTCCCACGGGGATTTTGTCGACGCCAGGAGGGGCATAATCGAGACGGCAAACGGCCTTCCGCTCAAACATAATCCAATGTACGGTCCATGGGTCCTGGGAGACCTGGGAGTATAAACGCTGGAATATCGTCTGAGACGTTGATTCCAGGTCCGCCCTCAATGCAGTCACGACGGCGTCATTTCTCGCATAGAGTATGTCGTTCTTCCACATCGTCTAGCGCCAACCCCAGCCCTTTGACAGCACGAACTTAATAGTCCCGTCTTTGGGTCCCGCTCGGGACCATTCCCTTCGTTTGTCAGGGAGGCACTTGAAGACCGCTTTGTTTCTCCATGAGTGGACGTCTTCAACGCTGGGGTCAGCCGCTCTCTTTGAGCGCAGTGTTGTCCTGGGGGTCAGTCTCAGCTGCCCTTTTCTTAACATGTGTTCCCGGATTGACGATCTCTACACCATCTTCCATGTCAGTATCAACCTCGGACACATTCGGGCTAAAGTGGTCGTTTCTAGTCCCATCCGGCTGAGCCGGTGGGCAAGCCTTCCCGCTCGGCTGAGCCGGCATCGAGGCTTTTCGAATTGTGGCGAGGAGAGCATTGTTATAATCCTCTTCCTCCTTGCTCTCGTCTACAACAACGTCGGAATCAAACTCATCCACGATGTCATCAGACTGAATTGAGATCACGTCTTCACCCGGTGGCACAACCGCCTTCTTCCTCAGCGGTCGGCACATGGGTTCAGTCGTTGACCTCTCCGGCACGCGGAAACCGCGGCAAGCGAGATTCGAGCAGTCGTCGCAAAGCAACCGCTCGCCTCTACGGGGGGCCAGTCGCGGGGCAACCCGCGCAGGCTGTCGAGCCGAAACGGCGGCGGCGCATATAGGATTGGGAGAAGAAGTAGGACGACGACGAGACGACGCAACTCTCTCTGCGGCATTGGCGATAGCAAAATGAACCTGCTTGGCAAACTCATCAGTGTAATCTTCAGCGCTTTTCCACTCTCGTCCTCTAGCCTCAACGTGCTCGTGTGTGCCATCACACCTACGTTCTAACCCCTCCACAATGATGGAAGAGGTGGTGGCTATCGTCCAGGGCTTTTTCATGAAATTACCCTTGCTATCCTTCAATCCGTATGCGCACCCGTGCAACGCCGTCTTGGTAAATCCCAACTCTCGAAGAAAACTCTTTACCAGGGGGTCTCTCCAATAATTACACTGGGTGGGCCATTCAATACATACAACGCCCCCCGCTTTGTGCACAGCACGGGCAATCTCACGGAAATTCCAAAACAGGTATCGGAAGTCGGTTCTAATGCCCCGAAGCCTACGCATAGCCGTATGATTTTCAGTGCGGAAATAATGCGCCTCGTTCACATATTGCCAGGGGGAGCCTCCTGTACATGGCATGGAACCCCACAGCGTGATATGTTTCCCCTTGAATGTAGCTATGTCGTTCAGCGCTATTTTGAGTCCCTCATCCGTCCTCATATCTTCCTTCTCAGTGTATCTAATCACTTTACACGAGTTGTCAACGAAATTCTTAGGGTCTCCTATCCTTCTTTGGAGGCCACAACACTATTCCAACAAAAGTCTTTCCCCGGTCCACTGAGTGGCCGGGGCGCAATCTTCTCAAATTCTAAATTTTGTGTACCCCGTCCATCTGCCAAGGCAATAATCACCGTCGCTCGAATCGCCATCTGAGTCGTATTCAAATGGGTGATGACACCTGCTTTCTTCATCACGCCAATTACCGATGCGATCTATCGTCAAACTTTGTTGGGAATTGACGGCATAGGTGCGACGTTTATCATCCAGCTCATCGAGTCCGACGGGACAGTCCCCGATTGCCGGCATGAATGTGACAAGTCTCGGAAAATAATGGTATCGTTTCAAACTCTGTCCTTGTCTCATCCATTCATCCCTTTTGTCAGAGAAGTTGGCAGCCACCGCAGAGTGCGGATTGTGAAGCGGGCGATCTCCGTTAGAAACATCCTCTATATATTCAGGCTTCATTGAAGGCTCTGGTTCGCTTTCACTATCCGATATCCCAAACATGGCTTTCATTTCACGATCAGAGCTTCTTTTGGTTGTGTTCTCGATCGCCCTCGTGTCCTCGGCGCTTCTGCTGTAACCTTCTCTGCCCATCCGAGGAGTGATATTACCTGCAACATCAGCTGAGCCGATGGCATTCGTTATCGCTAACCCCTCCTCGGCTTGGCCGGGGGCAGCCGCAGCGGGTTTTCCTCTGTTGGGGCGCTTTTTCTTTTTGTTTGACTTTTTACTAGGCGTGGCAGCTCCTCTCCGCAAGGCCGAACTAGGGCCCGGGCGGGGCTTGAGAACCCCCCCGGGTTTCAGGGGAAGTCCGTCAGAAAACATTGAGTCCAGATAATATTGATGCTGCTTAGCGGCCCAGAACTTCGGCGTCACAGTGTTGACAATATACAAAACTTTGACCCATGCCATAGGGTCAACAAATCGTTTTGTTCCAATATCAGCAGCCTCATTTTGCGTTCTCTCGCATTGTAACTGAACTAGGCCACGAGAAATTGTTCGGACACAGCTGCTGCATCAATTGTATGTGTTCTTGGTAGATGCATCAATTTCATCGACCCGCCTGCCTTAACGACCTCGCAAGCTGCTTGGTTCAAGAACCAACATCGCACAGGTCTATCCAGCAGGATTTCCCACAGCGGTGATGCCGCAAGCAGCTCCTTGCGCAACGCAAGGTCGGCCGCAGCGATCTCCGCCTCAAGTGTACTGTGAGATGCGCGTGTTGTCTTTGCGAACTCATCGATTGTCCTGCCCGTGTACATACGGGTCCCAAATCGCTTGATAACTGGCGCTCGTGCTCCTGTGTGTTCTAATGTCACTCGCCAGATCTGCATCAGAGTATTGCTTTAACAGGACATCCTCCTTTTTGTCACCCACCCATGAGGTCATACGATAATGAGATGTACATTTTATATCACATAGGAGGCGGTAGAGGTCCATGTCTTGCTGTTCTGTCCACTTCGTGATAAAACTGGCAGTTTGACACGCAGCACGGAGCAAGTCGCGTCTGGCCATTCTCGCCCCGTAAAGTATCTTCATCAACACTTTTGCTGCGATGGGTTGGAGCACTCCCGACTGAGTCGGTGGCTCAGGGTCATCAGAGCTAGCTGATGCGGCATCAAGGCCAAGCACCTCTATTTCCTTGTCAGGAGGACCGGTATCAACGTTAATCTGTAACGCTGACGCTATAGCCTCCTCAGCTGGGGAGTAAATCTCTCCTCTGGGGCCGCCCTGTCCATCTTCTAAGTCCGGTAAGTTCGGGTAAAATCTGGACCGAACGGGGCGCCCGCGGCCGGATATGTGGCCGGGTCTGCGTCCGTCAATCGAGCGTATAATGCAACGCAGGAATCGAAGAACTCTGTCATATCGTATTCGATGACTTTCACTAGTTTTGGTTCTCTCGGCTGGTATGGCTCGGTCGTCTGAGACGCCGAATCACCCCCCGTTTCCTCCTCACTGCTCTCGTCTGCGACGGAGGCGTTTTTCTTAGCTTTGGGAGGAGGCGGGTCAAGTACCGCAGGCAATTCCCCGTGCCACTCAACTGTCTGAGTCGATAATCTATGCTCGCATCCAAAATATCGTCCAACAGCCGTTGGAGGATCTATGTCTATGCCCTTAGGGCAATTTTCCGAAGGTTCTTGGAGTAACTTCCATCCCTGGGCTAGCTTGTCGGCAGGTCCCGACAGTGTGAAGTCGTCGACATAGATGATCAAGAAGATTTGCAATTCTTTGTGGGAATAACAGCTACGCCACGGGCTACATTTCACGAAACCTTCAGCCGTGACATGTCCCTCGCAATGCTGCTCCCAATATCCGCCCGAATCAGGGTGTCCGTACAACGACAAGTACAGTGGGCATACAGGGTTCCGCATGTTGGACCATGCCTTGGGCCATTCGTCACGAGGCAAGAAAACCCATGTAGGAGAGCCTCCCAACTTTGATTGCGTGTAAGCTTGTCGAGCATCAGCTTGTTCGATGATATGGCCCCTGCATGGTCGCGGGACTGCTGGAAAGTTCCTGAAACAATGCCACGTCCTTGTTTTGATCTCTACCACTTGAACCGTCAAAGACTACCCGACCTTTGTACTTACGGCCTTTCTGTCCTAGCGGCAATTCTGAATTCTTTTCAACAAGGATCGGAAATAAACAGCCAAAATGGGCTGTTTTCCCTCTGAGTTCGGCAACAACATCGGAATATTTTCTAACACCATCCTCTATCCACGTGCCAATGTCGCGCAATCTGTCCCACTCTTCCCTCAAGACAGCCCGGGCGTCTTTCTTTGCCTTGGCCTCGTCTTTCGAGACAGATCTGGCTACAGCGGCATCTATGTGGGCACAATGCCATTCACTGGGAAGTTGGAAGGATTCATCAATGACAGATATTAAGTCAGTAAAAGGATTATAGAAGTATTGCAAATCAAATCTTTCTTTGTCACGGTGACTGATACCTTTAGCTGAGTTACTTTGTAAAGGCATGCGAGGCACGCTTCGCCGCGACGCGGCGGCCGCCGGACTCGAGGTCTGGCTTCCCTCATCGTTGCCCTCAGATTTGCCGTTATCAACATCGGACAAAAGACCCCTGCCGGCTGAGCCGGAGGGTAGCCCGTCCCTTGCAATAGCGCCTCCATACCATGTTTGTTTCCACCAAATGTCCTCGTCGTCTGACAGGTGTTATTCGGGGACGTCTTCCTCTGATGAATCATCGGCCTCAGATGTGACTTGGTAGCCCTGGGTGTTTCGCGACGCCGCCCCTCGCCCACTGCCAGGGGTGTAGCACAGGCTGCCATTTTGCATTCGACGTAGTCGTTCAGCCACCTTAGGTGCAGTTAGCCTAGCTTCGGGGAGAGCCGCAAGCGGCTGAGCCACTGCGGGATCGGGCGGAGTCGGTGGGTCGTCCACATGTAGACCGATGTCACGCAGGAGACCGAGACAAGGGCCAGGATCCTCTATACCGAAGAATCCTCTCTTTTCTGCCTTGTATTGTTCCACGGCCTGTCGACGCTGGGCTTGGTTCATGTTGAACCATCGTCCAGGATGCACTCCGGGATTGGTAGACTCAGGTAACTTCTTTAGCCATTGGGCGCTGTATTTTGGGTCTGGGTCTGTGACCCACACTCGGGTTATAGGCACATAATCAGGGTCATAATAGAGAACAACTCGTATGCTACATGTCTTTCGACGGCCTGTCAACGGAAGCTTTTGAGTTAATTCTTCTTTTGTAAGTCCAGCAACAATCCGTCTGTCTTCAAAGTGCTCCATCGCATCCAGATTTTGAGTTGTTCGAGCAAGAAGTTGCCCTTTCCCTGGAACTTTCTCACGCGGCTTAGCCGCTGAGAAGTTGGACTGTCAGTCCAAACGATACTCAAGTTGTGCGAGTCCCAGTTGCTGGTTTTTGTCTGCAGGATGGGAATCGCGCTGAGGGCCCCTGCCGTCAACTACCAAAGGCACATCACCCACGCACAGACCTCCAGGACCGTCATCATCTAAATCGGCCTCAGAGTCAAAGCGCGGGGCGCCCTCGCCTTCTTGAGGAGGCGGTGGCACCAGAATGGCAGGATCATCAGCATTAAACGTGTTGTCCGGTCTTATCCCTGTGGCAGGCTGTGGTCCGTCTGGGACGGCCGCAGCCTCTCCTGTCTCTGTAGGGATTGTAACGGAACGTACCTCCTTCGCCGCTTTCTCGTATGCTTCTCGCAAAGGAAACTGAGGCGATTGGTCGTCAGCAGTACCATCTAAGATGTTGCTGTACACTTGATCAGATTTCTCGATTGTAGGTCGTTTTCCCTCTGGTGTACGTCCTGATTCCATATTCAGTCCATCCAATTGTCTCAGAGGTATAACGTAACTATCTGGTCCGACCAATCCCCCCGCCTTGTGCACATACCCCAAGTATATCCCTGGAATCATCGTCGCTCCAGTCTTGGCAGTGCGAAATCGGGATTCAAGTGGAGGCACATAACGGACAAGTGATCCGAAGGGAAGAAGCGGAGCATTGAATTGGCACACGAATCGTCTTTCCCAACTGGACCTCCCGTCAGCGGGGTTCCTAGTATTGTAGCATAGACAGAAATATCGAACTGCGTAGGTCCAATATGGTGGTGGAAGACCAGCCTGCATAAGTAAGGCTCTGGCTCCCATCTGCACAACACCGTTCGCACGCTCGGCGACAACGTTTTGTTTCATATTTCCTGGTATGGTAGGATCATGTGCGATATTGAGCTCGTAACGTGCCCTCGCAAGCTCTCCTGCACCATCTGTATAATAATATTCTAACTTTTCCTCCGGGGCTCTCAGGTTTATTAAAAAGTTGCAAACGTGAGCCGCAGACTTGTCGTGTACACCCTGAGCGGCGAGAAAATCCGCAGCTCGGTCGCGAAAAGTCACGCACGCGGTCTCGTCGTGGAGTCCCCGCGAGAGTTCATCCATCGCAAACCAATGGTCCATCGTCGTCAGTTGTCCGAACGAAGTGGGGTTAGCGTATGGGCGGGGAACCTTTAGCCCTTTGTTCTGCGTTTTGCGCTCTTGCTTTCTGATAGCTTTGGCCCAATTGCACACTGAACTATATGGGTTCTTGGGAGTACGAGTTAGAAGGCGCGGTAGGGGGGCTGCAGCCTCTTTGAGCCGCTCGGCAAGGGTCTCCGACACCTCAACCTCCCTAACATCTGGGTCTAAATCTGGCGGTGCGTCGACGTCGACTAAGTCGACACCGTCAGCGTCTCCAGCCTCGCCCTCCTCGGGTCCTGGGGCTGCGTTGCACGCACTGGAGTCTAATCCTCTACTTACTTCGTGCGGGAGGTGTCCTGAAACTCCGTGTCCGTACTGGCATCTATATGCGGCAGCGCAAGCCTCGGCTTTGCCGGGCTGCTCGTCGAATGGACCGACGGCTTGACCGTGGTCGGGCAAAGCTGAGAGACTTTTAGGGGCAGCAATACCGGTCAGCGTCCGATTCCAACCGCATTCGCTGGCCACCTGAAGCGAATAGTAGAAGTAGGTGATGGCATCCGCAGAGTCTATCGAAGACGGGAAAGCGGGCGCGATCTCAGTCGGCCGCCCATCAGCGCACTGCGGGCACCAATCAGCTCATGTGTGCGCAGGTCTATGGTTACGCGAGTCTGGACCGCATGGGGCGGAAGGCCTCCCGCAGATTCACGTTGTCCAAGAATGCCTTGGCGCCCAGCGTCACGCAACACCACCGCTCGGGGGGCTCCCTCCTTCCGGCGGCAGCTGCGCACACTGACCCAGCGCCTCTTTGCCTGATAGGGTCAAGTATGGCATCTTGCCCTCGACGGCCAGGTCCACTCTTTGGCCGTTGGGCAACAATAAGTAGGGCCTTTGGCCTGCTGGCTAAAAGAAACTAAAGCCGCGATCCACGCACCGCTCTCCTACCGAAATCACGCACGGGGTCTCCGGCATGACTAAAACATTAAAACTACCACCTTTAAATTTGGGACACGCGATGCGAACTGAACCGAGGGCCTTAGACCCCCCCCCAGCAGCAGTGTTCAGAGTGATCGATTGCGGAAGCTTTCGAATCAATCTCATTGCACCTGCGCCCCTAATATATTTCTCCGCAATTAGGTTGTACCCGCACCCAGTATCTATAATGAAACTCAGCGCCCCCAGATACGCAGCGTCTTTGTCTGTGCATCCAGCAGCGGCTGAGCCGTGCGGGCCTTCTTTCCCATCCTCGTCCTTCAACCAGAGATGCCAGACATGATCTTGCAGGTCTGACGCTCTGATTAGAGCTTCAGCGACAGATGCCCCAGACTGTATCGACATCTGTCGGCGTATTTCTCGCGGGAACTTCCATCTATCTTTGCTACTTAAAGGGAACTCTTTCAAGTCGTGGCGACGCGCCTTCCTCCAAGTGATAGTCGGCTCCTCAGTGGAGGGGTGAAAACGGACGCGGAGATTGCATCGGTTACTATTCCGGCGTCTTATGCAGCTTTTACTAGGGGGAACGCACCCGTACTTCTTGATCGCGCCCCGAGAAAGAGGGTACAGGACATTCGCAAGGACATAGACGAGACTCTCGACCTGTTTCCTGCTGTTCTGGTGAAACTCACCTGTGGAGGTATCCCAGAAGTTTCCTCCATCGGCACTAGACGCAACAGTCAAAAACTTAGGGCTGTTTTGCTTCTGCCCCGGGGGGCCCCGGAATAATGGGGCGGGGCACGCGACGGCACCCAAGCTGATTGAATCAGTGGGTCTCTTCCAACCCCCCCGCTTTCTGCTCAACCGACGCAGGCTTCGCCACGACTGCCAAACAAGGGCGGCAAGAAAGAATACCATTAATAAAATTATGTCTGTCATTCCTCCAGCGCTGACGGCTGAGCCGCCAGTGTGGAGCCACTGACACGCAACAAGATGACCTGGAGTGGTCTTGGCGAACCAGCATTCCTTTCCGTGTGAGCATTTTCCCGTTTCCTTGTAGGAGCGGCAGACCATGTCTTTGCCTTTGCCTTTGCCGCCACCTTTGTTTTTCTCTCCATCCTTTTTACGCTTGTCGGAATTAGCGCTAGTGGCTCTGGAGCCACCGTTGCTTCCCGTCGAAGAGATATTGGCAGCGGCAGCATTGGCCTGTTTGGATGTACGCTCATATCCCAAAGATTGTCCAGCGCCAAGTCTCGCTTGTTCCCACTTGTCACGCTTCGGCTTTTCAGCGTCGGTTAGCCCTCTGTGGGCTTTGTTACATCCGTCTTCTGGTCCTCTACAATTCTTGGGGTCTCGGGAGTATGCGCAGCGCGGAATGGCACTGTCTTTCCCACGTGACTGACTTCTATTATTCTGCTGTCCTCCTTTCCCACGGTTGCCACGCGGGGTCTGGGATCGGCCCTGCCCCTTTCGGCACCTGCCCTTCGATCTCCCTCTAGGGTTCTCATCCCGGGCAGGAGCGGCACTGGGTTTTCGCCCCGCACTCGGCTGAGCCGGCGCGGCGTTCTTGGGCTTCTTATGATTGAAGGGGCAGCCCTTTCCTGCGCGCGGGCAAGTTTCGCCCTTGTTCACGTATCTGCACGCGGTTTCGCCCTTAGTCTTCCCGCCTTTCATGACATCCGAGGGTTTTCCCAACTTGGCAGCAATCTCTGCCGGGGCGGCTTTGCCGCCTGCATTCCTCCGGTTGCCATTGCCTCCGCCTCCGCCGAATCGCGCTCGCCTAGCACGTTGGTTCCAGGTGCCCTCGTGCACGCTGGTATTCCACTCTTCTTTTTCTCGCAACATCATTTCTTCAACCTGTTCCATTCGCCATTCATAAATCATTGCGCCATGTCTCATTTTATCTTTTGACAAGTCGTATAGTATAATTGGCATACGAAGTTCAGTTTGTTCGGCTTCCTGCATTGTTCGAGAAAATGTGCATGAATCGAGGCCATCATCTCATCGGACGGAGGTTTAGCGCCATAAAGCTGTTGATATACGTCTGTCCATTCATTGTAGAAATGATGCAGGTCAGCATCAGGCTTGCGCGGGTCGATGTTCACCTTGAAGAGGTCGCGTGAAATGCGACGTTGTCCCAACTCCGATCTTACCGAACACCAGTGGCAAATTGCCCGCGCCATTTCGCGTCCAGTCATGAGCCCCCCCTCGGTCTGGGCGCTGAGTTCCACACGAGTAATCTGTTGGAGGAAATGAGTATGATGACCAGGCTGATATCGACTCTTTCGCATCTTGTTGAATTTTTCGATAAGATTCGTTGCGAACATGAGGTCGAGACGCTGGAATCGTCCTGCATCTTTGCGCTGCTCATCCTCCACGGCTGGATCCATAGCCTCGGCAATCCAGTGCTGCGCTGCCTGGCTCTCGGGCGATGATCCAGCGATTGCGCGTATTGCGTGCATTTTCCACTCGCGAATGTTCGTTGCATCAGGGATGTCCAACAAATCAATTTTCTGGTTGTCACCAACCTGTCTCCACTGATCTAACGGCGTGCTTTCGTCAATTACTACCGAGTCGTGCGGTCCGCCGGGGCCCTGGGGCCCCTGCGCCCACCCCCGCCCTCAGAGGGCCCTGGCCCCCCTGGGCTTCCTGGAGGCGACCCGCGTGGTCCTCTACAACGATCATCTTCATGCGAAGACACGATCTCAGTGTTAGGAGCGTCGCTCTCGTCGTCTCCTTCTCCGCCCTGTCCTGCTTCGCCCGACGACTTGGCCGCCGTCATTCCCGTGGGACCATCTCCGCAGGATGGGCGGAGACTGGCATGAGTGTTATCTTCGCTCGGTCCCGTTAGCTTCACCCCTGCAGGAGGAAGTCCATGCCCAGCGGTGCTCGGCTTCGCCGGACCTTCTAGGGCAGGGCCGGGAACAGTAAAATGTTGACGCAACAGCGGCCCCACGGGAGTTTCTTGCGAAAGCAACGGAAATCCGAACGAACTTGATGTGAGTCCAGTTTCACGTTTAATTTCAATATACGGAGTCGGGTCGGAGATGATAGCCTTAAGCCTCATCTTTCCTTTCTCTGCATTAGCCGCGTTCGAGGCAATCTCTTCTTCTCGCATGTTAACCGCTGACCTTTCGCTCTTCCACAGGTCGCATCTAGAGCATCTCCTCGTACTCGCATCGATATGTTCGTCACGCGCCGATCTACCGCATCCGACGCAATTGTCTGTCTTTAGACGAAAACAAACGGCACATAACTGATCCACGGGGAGCGCGTGTCCTTTCCCCTCGGGAGGAGGATGTATTGCACCTCCTACCAGCATGGTCGATGCTCCCGCATTTGCCAAGGTCGTCTGATCAAACTGCGCAGGGACGGATACAATGCCCGACGACTGAGCCGTCGATATTCGATCCAGATTGTATTGGGCTTATTGAGTCGGTCGATTTGGCACTCCATGATGAAAACGCACTTTCTCTGGGTCTTGGTGTGACGCCATCTCGCCCGTGCGGGTCCGGGGTTTGCTCACGATTACCGATCGGAGCCCTCGCGGGGAATACGTCTACCGACATTTCGGTTACCCCCTCGGTATTTCTTCCCCTTATTACCCGAGTGGCGATGTCTGAAGGAGGGATTCGGCCCTGAACTGGGCCGTCACTATCTGCGTCGTGTCCATCATGTTGTACAACGCGCCTGTCGGCGCTTCTCGAGATATTGGACGCGATATCAGTCTTATCATAGCTCTTTCCCGCAGGGACTGAGTCGCGGGGCGCAGCTGAAAGATCTTCTTTTGTATCTAGTGGCCCCGCGTCGACTGAATCGCGCGTTTCGGCTGATAACCAGTCTTTCCTCTGAGAATCGGGGTGAGATGACGAAGGACTTAAGATCTCATGTTCACTCTGCTCAGGAAGAGAGGGGACGGGATGAGACATTGATAAGACAAGTACCCGTTGAGCAAGACTACTCGATCAGGAATGTGAAAGGGGGAGGTCGGCCGAGGGACGGACGACGACGAGCCGCCCGCGCGCCCCAGCGCACTCCTTTTCTCTCCTGCCAGCCGAGGTCGGCTGGCTCGAGCAGTCGTATGGCTGCGGAAACGCAGCGTCAGTTCCACCGAACAGTGCGATGCATGCAAACTAAGTTAAGTTGTGATTGAATCTGAGGCGGAGGGGAGCATATTTACTAGAATTGCTGAAATCCATCATACTAGAACCACGCGCGCGCTTCGCGCGCGCTTAGGTTTTAGCTAGGATCGTCACCGTCGTCATCATGAGCATCACCATCGCCATCATTCCCCCCGCCAGGGCTAATGTACATCGTTTCTGGATGCTTCTGGCCGGAATACGAAAGGAGTTTCTGTAGTTAGAGTCTCTGGGGGAAGTCGCGGGGAAGCTTTTGTTGTCTTTGGCGTTGCGTCGCCAGGAGGTCTGGGCTCCCTCCTCCTCGTGTTCCTACCTCCCCTCTGGACGTCCGATGTCGTGATGCTTTCTGTGCGCGGCCCCTGGACCTCTCGACGACTTCCTGGGAATGTTTTTTTTTTTTTTTTTTTTTCATCCTGAGTCGTTTTCTGACGGTCCCGGGACCCTGCGAGGGGCCCCGGAGGCCGAAAATTGACCGAAACCGCCGTCGTGATTTTTCCAAGACGTCGGAGGTCCAGGTCGTGTTTCCCGCCTCCCCAGACCTCCGACGTCGTAATTTTTGCGACCTCGGGCCCAGGAATCGATTGGGAAAGCGCACATGGGAAGGCAAGAAATGATGGACCCATGATTTCGTACCTGTGCCTTGATCAGTGGGACGGGCTTCGCACCGCCGCACATCACAAGACACGCTCGAGCGGATCCAGCCGTGGCGACGTCGGGGACTGCAGAAGGTCGCAAGGACACGGAATCTGAAAGGAAGAAAGAGAAAGAGAGAGAAAGAGAGGGAGAGAGAGAGACAGACAGACAGAGAGCGAAGGAGAGAGAGAGAGAGAGATGGAGAGAGAGAGAGAGAGAAGAAGACAGAGAGAGAGAGAGGCAGAGAGAGGAAATGGAGAGGAGGCGAGCTTGAGTCAACGAAAGTCGCAGGGAAGGGGGCAGGGGGAAGAAGGCCAGAGAGCGCTGAAGGATACAAATACTGGAACCCTCTTGGGATTTTTTGGGGGGCCTCGTCCGGCCGCTCGCTGGGAGTTTGACGTAGCTTCTTGGGAGCCTCTGAACCTGTCGGGGGCCTCCTGAAGCAGGTTCGAAGCATTGTGGGGGCCGATTTGGGGCTTCTCGGGGCCTCCTTTGGGCCTCTTGGGGGTCTCCTGGGGCCTCTTGAGGGGCCTCCTGGGGGTCTCCTGGCGGCCTCTTGGGGCGGAAGGCTCGAGCTTGCGGTTCGTGGTCCCCCTCTGGGCCCCCTCTTGGGCCCGTCTTGGGGCCCTCTTGGGCCATCTTGGGCGCCTCTTGGGCCGTCTTGGGGCCCTCTTGGGCTGTCCTGGGGCCCTCTTGGAAGCTTCTTGGGCCGTCTTGGGGCGGTCTTGGGCGCCTCTTGGGCCGTCCTGTAACGTCGGAAAGCCCAAAAGACAACTTTGTTGAAAATGTACGTTTTACTAAGGGAATGGGCAAATTTTTGCGTCTAGGGGCCCTCTTGGGACGCATGTTGGAAGCTTATTGGGGCCTCTTGGGGGCGTCCTTGGACGTCTGGAGGCCATCTTCAACATCTCGGAGCCCTCCTGGAGGCCTCTTGGAAGTTTCTTGGGCCGTCTTGGGCGCTTCTGGGGCCGTCTTGTCTGACCGGGGAGGCCTCCGGCAAGCCCCGACGAGCCTCTGGGCCCCCCGGGGCCCACATTTGTGGTCGAGGTCCCGGTCCCGGGTCCCCGGACCCGGTGCGCCGTTATATGTATAAACCTCATGAGCGTCAATGATATCGGCTTCTTGGGGCCCTTGGAGGAACGCTCTTGGAGACCACTTGGGCCGAGTTGGAAGCCTTTTGGGCCATCTGGAAGCCATCTTGGGCGCGTTCGAACCATCTGCCCGCGTTTCGAACCCTCTTGGGGGCCTCTTGCGGCCCTTTTCGTGCGTGTTCGGGCTGTCTTGGGCCGTCTGGGGGCGGCCCTAAGCCGTCTCGGCGCCCTCGTGGGAGCCGGTTAGGACAATATGTGGGCATCCCTGACCGCCTTGGGGCGTCGGGAAGCGGAACAGGCAGAATCGTTAAAATGTGCCAGAAACCTTAAGACAACAAAAAAGGATTATGGTTTCTTGGTGCCCTTTTTGGGGAATGCTCTTGGGGGCCCCTTGGGCCGCGTTGACAGCCTGCTGGGCCATCTGGAGGCAGACTTGGGCGCGTTCGAGCTAGATGTCTGCGTGTCGAGCCCTCTTGGAGGCCTCTTGCGGCCTTTTTCATATGTGTGGGGCTGTCTTGGGTCGTCTGGGGGTTTGGACGATATTTGGGCATCCCTGACAGTCTTGGGGCCTCGGGAAGCAGAACAGGCAGAATCGCTGAAATGCACCAGAAACCTACTGGACGATAAGTGATTTTGGCTTCTTGGGGCCATTTTGGGAGTGCTCTTGGAGACTCCTTCGAAGCCCCTTGGGGCCCCCTTGGGAGCCTCCTGGGGAGGAGGGCTCGAAAGGCCGGTCGGGTACCCCCTCTGGGCCTCTTCTTGGGGCCGTCTTGGGGCTCTCGGGCCGTCTAGGGGGCCTCGTGGGCCGTGCTTGTGCCCTCTTGGGCTGTCTCGGAGCCCTCTTGGGGCCTTCTCGGGCCGTCTTGGGGCGATTTTGGGAGCCTCTCGGACCGCCGTGGGCGCTGTGAAAGTCCAAGGTGCGGATGCCCGAAAAATGCACGCTTTCCCAAGGGAGCGGGGCCATTTTTGCGTTTTGAAGCCCTCGTGGGATTTCTCTTGGAGGCCTGCTGGGCCGTCTTGGAAGTTTTCTGGAGCCGTCGTGCGACCATCTTCGGCGTCTTGGAGCGATCGGGGTCTCTGGGCCTCTTGAGCCGTTTGGAAGCTTCCTGGTGCCCTTGGATGCCGTGTCGGAGCGCCTCCAGGGGCCCTGGTCCTGCCATGCGCGCTCGAGGCGCGGGCCCCAGGCGCCCGGGCCTCGTGCGCGGGGAAATGTATATCTACACGTGTGTGTATATATACCATCGCGCGCGCTTCGCGCGCGTTCTAGTTGAGGTCACGGCCAAATCCTGTCAAAAGTCGTCTGAATACTGTCTGTTTCCGTATTGTCATTTTGCTCATCTTCGCTCGTGTGTCGGTCCCTGTCTTTCCTCCTCCTGGCTTTCCGTTTTGGATTTCGTCCTGGTCATTCGTATCTTCGCGTTTCTCATCATCCTCTTCGGCACGTCGGCCACTGGCGAAAATCGACGCAACACAAAACAACAACAATTGCGACCCGGTGCGTTTTTTCGTAGCGGGTGGCCTCGGGAGGGAAGAAGACGACGAGCAGGAGGAGAGCCAAGAGCCGGCAGCGAAGGAGAGACGACCGAGCGAGCGAGCGGGCGAAGGGGAAGGGGAGGAGAAGCGGCGACGGGAGGAAGGGCGGGGCGGACACGCAGGGGCGAAGGTCCGATGGAGGAGAGGGGGAAGGAGGGAAGAGGGGAGAGAGGAGAGGAGGACGAGGGGAGGGAGGACGAGAGAGGAAGGAAGGAGGGGGAGGAAAAGGGGAACGATCGTGGGCGTCTCGGTGTGGTCTTAGGCGTCTCGAGACACGCTTGGACCGACATGGGCGCGTCTTGGGGCAATGTTTGGAGCCTCTTGGGCTGTCTTGGTTGCTACTGGGCCGTCGTTGGGGCTTCTTGGGCCGTCTTGGGGCTCTCTTGGGAGCCTGTTGGACCAGCTTGGGACGGTCTTGGGGGCCTCTTGGGCCGTCTTGGAGCGTCGGAGCGACGAAAAAATGAGAAAGCCAAAAACCTTTAAAAGCCTGAAGGGAAGCTATGATTTTGGCTGTTTGGGTCCCTCTTGGGAATGCTCTTGGGGTTGTCTTGGGACGTCTTGGCCGCAACTTGGGCCATCCGGGAACCATCTTGGGCGTCTTGGAGCGGTCTTAGGCGCGTCGAAGCACGCCTTGACCGTCTTCGACGCCTCTTGGGCCGTGTTTGCAAGCTCTTGGGCGGTCTCAGGCGCCGATTGGGTTGTTTTTAAGCCCTCTTGGGCCGTCTTGGAGCGCTATTGGGGGCCTCTTGGGCGATCTTGGGACGGTCTTGGGGACTTCGTGGGCTGTCTTGGAGGGTCGGGACGACGAAAAAACAAGAAAACCAAACACCTGCAAAAAAACAACGGAATTCAATGATTTCGGCCTCTTGCAGCCCTGTTGGGAATGCTCTTGGGGCTCTCTTGAGACATGTTGGAGGCCTCTTGGGCCATCTGGGAGCCATCTTGGGCGTCTTGGAGCGGTCTTAGGCGCGTCGAGGCACGCTTTGACCGTCTTCGACGCCTCGTGGGCCGTGTTGCAAACTCTTGGGCGGTCTTAGGCGCCTGTTCGGTTGTTTTTAAGCCCTCTTGGGCCGTCTTGGGGGCGCTCTTGGGGGCCTCTTGGGCGATCTTGGGACGGTCTTGGGGACTTCGTGGGCTGTCTTGGAGGGTCGGGACGACGAAAAAACAAGAAAACCAAACACCTGCAACAAAAACCAACAGAATTCAATGATTTCGGCCTCTTGCAGCCCTCTTGGGAATGCTTTTGGGGGATCTTGGGACGGTCTTGGGGACTTCGTGGGCTGTCTTGGAGGGTCGGGACGACGAAAAAACAAGAAAACCAAACACCTGCAACAAAAACAACGGAAATCAATGATTTCGGCCTCTTGCAGCCCTCTTGGGAATGCTCTTGGGGCTCTCTTGGGACATCTTGGAGGCCTCTTGGGCCGTCTGGGAGCCATCTTGGGCGTCTTGGATCGATCGTAAGCGTCTCGAGGCACGCTTGGACCGTCTTCGGCGCCTCTTGGGCCGGACAAGGGCGCTCCTGGAGGCCCGATCCCGCCATGGGGGGTTGCGGTCCCGGCCAGGGAGCCCCCGGCCCTGTAGCCCAGTCGGTATGTATGTATGTATGTATGTATGCATGCATGTATGTATGTATGTATGTATGTATGTATATATATATATATATATACATGGTTGGGGGTGAGTGCGAAGTGAAACGGAGACCCCCCCTACCAAGAAATCGATTTCGGTTCCGGGTTCGTGTTGTGCGTGCCGTGCGTGCGGGCGAGGCGAAGCTGCGTGGGCGCGAGAGGAAATCCTCCTGGCTGGGCCGCGGCCGGACCAAATGTTTCTCCTTCGGCGGCCGGTGGCCCGCGGTGTCCCGCTGGTGTCCCGAAATCCTCCTGTGGCTGGGCCGCGGCCGGACCAAATGTTTCTCCTCCGGCGGCCGGTGGCCCGCGGTGTCCCGCCAGTGTCCCGCTGGTGTCTCGAAATCCTCCTGGGACAGCGCTTCACGACAATGTCGAGTGCGCTTCGCCAACATCGCCACATCACATCACGCTCACGTGCACAATCACACTACTCACTAGACTCCGCCCCACAGGCATCGTCAGAACAACAATCACCACTGTTCCCCATTGCTGCCCCCCCCCAACTTCCTCATCACCCGCAGGATGGTCGTATAGGTAGATATACACTGGTAGAGACGCATCGCTTGGCGCATACCGGCCTGGTAAGTAATCCAAGGGTGCGCACACAAAGCGTAGCGAAATTCCTCGCTGCCCCTGGAGTGAAAAGAGTGAACAACAGGACATGACATTGATATTTTCCGACGGAGACGCATCAGCCTGGCGCGCACTTATCTGGTCGATTGCCCAAGGATGTGCGCGCAAGGTGGAGAGACCAGCTCTTGGAAGTGAAGAAATGCATCAAATTCACTTGGCTGGCCGCAGGCGGACCACCTGCAAGCCAGCATTGCAGCCTGACGCGCCTTGGCGCGAGCGGCACACATACTGAGGCGCCGACCAAGAGCATTCGAACGCCAACAATGAAACTCCGCCGCCCTGTCGCAGGCACGTTGGGGCCATGTGAGAGCGCTTGGATGGTTGAGAAAAAACGTGGCTTCTCGAAGCCAAAGGTGAGTTGGCGTAGTGTCGCTCTGCAGAGTAGCCTGATGATACAGGCTCCGCGTCGTGCTAAACACGGTGCGCCGACTCGTGCTCATCGATCTCCGCGTCCTGCTCCGACTAGTTGACCTCAACCTCCGCGTTGTGAATGCCGCGCTGGGGTGTTGGGCCCCTGCCACGGCCAGGACATTCGAGCCCCTCCAGGCAGCCCAGCGCGACGCCGCAGACCAAGAACAAGATCAACAAGAAGAAGATCAAGACACCAGCGAAGACTGCAATTAATCCCCATGGCTCGGTGGTGGCTGTGGTGTTTGACGTGTCCGAACTCGTGCCCGTATCGGTGGTCGTCGTGGCCGTCTTGGTGGTCGTCGCGGTGGTCGTCTCAGTTGTTGTCTCGGTGGTTGTCTTGATGATGGTAGTAGTGCTTGACGTCGCGGAACTCGTGCCCGTATCGGTGGTCGTCGTGGCCGTCTTGGTGGTCGTCGCGGTGGTCGTCTCAGTTGTTGCCTCGGTGAAGTCGAACACGTACGCGGAGCCTGAATTGGTGCCCTAGTCGTCGTCATAGTAGGCCCCCACCACCACGCGGGCCCCGTCGGAGCTCACGGCCACCGAGTAACCGAATCTGTCGCCTGCAGCCCCATCACTCGCCACAAGCTTCAGCAGCCTCTCGCCGGTGGTACCGTCGAGCACGTACGCGGAGCAGGAACCGGAGCCCTGGTCGTCGTCATATTTGCTCCCCACCACCACGCGGGCCCCGTCGGAGCTCACGGCCACCGAGTAACCGAACAGGTCGGAAGCAGCCCCATCACTCGCCACAAGCTTCAACAGCCTCTCGCCGGTGGCCCCGTCGAGCACGTACACGGAGCCGGAAGTGGAGCCCTGGTCGTCGTCTTGGTAGGCCCCCGCCACCACGCGGGCCCCGTCGGAGCTCACGGCCACAGAGTAACCGAATCTGTCGCCTGCAGCCCCATCACTCGCCGCAAGCTTCAGCAGCCTCGCGCCGGTGGTACCGTCGAGCACGTACGCGGAGCCTGAATTGGTGCCCTGGTCGTCGTCATAGTAGGCCCCCACCACCACGCGGGCCCCGTCGGAGCTCACGGCCACCGAGTAACCGAATCTGTCGCCTGCGGCCCCATCACTCGCCACAAGCTTCAGCAGCCTCTCGCCGGTGGCCCCGTCGACCACGTGCACGGAGCCGGAGTCGAGCACGTCCTTGTCGTTTCCCACCACCACGCGGGCCCCGTCGGAGCTCACGGCCACCGAGATTCCGAATCTGTCGCCTAAGGGCCCATCACTCGCCACAAGCTTGAGCAGCCTCTCGCCGGTGGTACCGTCGAGCACGCACGCGGAGCCAAACGTATTGGCCTCCTCATCGTAGTAGTAGTAGTAGTAGTAGTAGTAGTAGTAGTAGTAGTAGTAGTAGTAGTAGTAGTAGTAGTAGTAGTAGTAGTAGTAGTAGTAGTAGTAGTAGTAGTAGTAGTAGTAGTAAACGGCCCCCACCACCACGCGGGACCCGTCGGAGCTCACGGCCACCGAGATTCCGAACCTGTCGTTCTTGACCCCATCACCCGCCAAGAGCTTGAGCAACTGCGCGTCGCTGGTAGACAGGCGCCTCCCGAACTCGGCCTGCGGCTCGCGAGGGCGACCGTTCGCCGAGCCCTCCAACCTCGGGCGGGCCAGCGTCCCGCTCGCCGGCGACCCGGCGCTCGGGGCGCCGCGCGCTGCCAGCAGCAGGAGCAGCGCGCCGACGCTGTGAGACGTGCGCAGGCGCATCATGCCGTCTGCAGATGTGCGGACCTGAGAGGAATGAGAGACGCCCGAGGCGAGCCCTGGGAGGCCGGCGACGGCCCC
>CAUYUJ010012370.1:166860-284360 GCA_963575745.1 Prorocentrum cordatum | reverse complement strand
GGTCCCTTGGGGGCATCGGTTCTGCAATCTGAAGCCGTCATTGGCCGTCTTGGCTGCGTGGAGGCCCGACTTGAGGCCACCTGCGGCCAGATTGAGGCAATCCGGAAGCCTCCCGGGGGCCTCCTGGAAGCAGTTTTGATGCATTTGGGGCACTCTTGGGCTATTTTAAAACCTCTTGGACGTCTCCCAGGGGCCTTTTGGGCCCTCGGGGAGCTTTTGGGGTCCTCGTCGGACCACTTTGGGGCCTCTTGCAGCCTCCTGTGGGCCTTGTGGGGGGACCGCTCTGCTGTTGGGTCGCGTTCCCCTTCTCGGGCCTCTCTTGGGGCTCTTGGGGCCCTCTCGGGCCGTCTTGGGCGCCTCAAGCACCGTCTTGGGGCCCTCGCGGGCCGTCTTGGGGCCCTCTTGGAGGCCTCTTCCTCTATGTGGGAGCGGTATTGGAAGCCTTTTGGGGCCGTCTTGGAGCATCGGGATGCCAAAAGGCCGAAAAAAAAAACGTCGAAACCCAATCGTAAAACAATGAGTTGTGCCTCTTGGGGCCACCTTGGGAGATCTCTTGGAGCCTTGTCGGCCCTCTTGGGAGCTTCTTGGGGGCCTCTTGGATCCGATTGGGGGCCTCCTGGGACTTCCCGAGAACCTCTCGGGGTAGAAAGCTCGGATTCTCGGTTCATGTTTCCCTTCTTGGGCCTCTCTTGGGGCCGTCTTGGGGCCCTCTCGGGCCGTCTTGGGCGCCTCAGGCACCGCCTTGGGGCCCTCGTGGGCCGCCCAGGGCCCTCTTGGAAGCCTCTTCGGCTATCTTGGAGCTGTCTGGGAGGCCTCTTCCTCCTCCTCGTCCCCCTCCTCCTCCTCCTCCCACTCCAGCTCTCTCTCTCTCCTGATCTTCCTCCTCCTGCAGCGTGTTCCGGAAGGCTCCCGCCGGAACATGCTGTGCACAAGTGCTGTCACTGCTCCCGCCACCGTGCCCTGGGTGGTGGGTCAGAGGCCTCATGGGTGTTGCTTTGGATCTCGTGGTTGGCCTGTCGGGGACGTCGTGAAGGCAGTTTCGCAGCTTCTCGGTAGCCGTTTTGGGACCGTTGTGGGGGAAGCGACTGAAATCACGATCCCAGGAAGACTTGGATCGCGATCCAAGTCTTTTGGGCGCGGCGCGCCGCATGGAGAGCCCCCTCCTCCTTCCCTGGGACTCCCCCGAACGAGGAGGAGGAGGCGGAGGGCAGCGGGGGGAGGAGGGAAGGAGGGAGGAGGAGGAAGAGGAGGAAGGGGGGAAGAGGAGGAGAAGAGCGAGGAAGTGGGAGGAGGAGGAAGGAGGAAAAAAAACGAGGGAGAAAGAGAAAAAAACGCTGCAACTTATTGGTTTCCGTGGGTGTGGGCTTCCATAGGTTTCCGATGGATGGGTTTCCGTTGGTTTGTGTTTCCGTGGGTGTCCGTGGGTTTGGGTTTGGGTTGGGTTTCCGTTGGTTTCCGTGCGTTTGGGTTTGGGTTGAGTTTTCGCGGGTTTCCGTGGGTCTGTGCTTCCATGGGTGTCCGTGGGCTTCCGTGAGTTTGGGTTTCCGTTGCTTTCCGTCGGTTTCCGTGCGTTTGGATTTGGGTTGGGTTTCCGTGGGTTTCCGTGTGTTTTAATTTCCGTGGGTTTCCGTTGGTTTGGGTGTTCATGGGTTTCCGTACGTTACCTTGGGTTGTCGTCGTCGTCAGCAGCATCGTCATCATCCCAGCCCAGTCGTCGTCGTCAGCATCATCATCATCACCCCATCCCAGCCCAGTCGTCGTCGTTTCCTACAGCGCAGCCAACCCAGTCGTCGTCGTCAGCATCATCATCATCATCATCATCATCATCATCATCATCATCATCATCATTATCATCATCATAATCATAATCATCATCGTCGTCACCGTCAGCATCAGCAGCATCAGCAACATCATCATAAACAAATCACCACCACCATCATCATCACACTCGTCATCATCATCATCATCATCAGAATGCCCATCGCCGCCCCCCCACATCGTCCTTATCATCACCACGGCCGCCATCACCATCATCATCACCATCATCATCATCATCGTCACCATCGCCCCTGACGGGCTCACCGTCTTCGAACACACCCGAAAATGAAACATATTCAATTTGGGGCAACGCCGAAATGTAAGGAGAACCACATGAAGCACATGTACAGGAACATGTATAGAAACATCGCCCGGGCGACTCCCACGTAGGACCCCCGGGGGCCCGCCCGGAAAGAAACAAATTCCAGGGCGCGCCCGGGGGCCCAGGAGTAGTAGTAGTAGTAGTAGTAGTAGTAGTAGTAGTAGTAGTAGTAGTAGTAGTAGTAGTAGTAGTAGTAGTAGTAGTAGTAGTAGTAGTAGTAGTAGTAGTAGTAGTGTAGTAGTAGTAGTAGTAGTAGTAGTAGTGGTAGTAGTGTGGTGCTAGTATAGTAGTAGTAGTAGTATAGTAGTAGTAGTAGTCGTAGTAGTTGTAGTAGTAGTAGTAGTAGTATAGTAGTAGCAGTAGTAGTAGTGGTAATAGTAGTAGTAGTAGTAGTAGTAGTAGTAGTAGTAGTAGTAGTAGTAGTAGTATAGTAGTAGTAGTAGTAGTAGAAGTAAAGTAGAAGTAGTAGTAAGTATAGAAGTAGTAGTAGTAGTAGAGTAGTAGTAGTAGTAGTAGTAGTAGTAGTAGTAGTAGTAGTAGTAGTAGTAGTAGTAGTAGTAGTAGTAGTAGTAGTAGTAGTAGTAGTAGTAGCAGTAGTAGTAGTAGTAGTCGTAGTAGTAGTAGTAGTAGTAGTAGTAGTAGTAGTAGTAGTAGTAGTAGTAGTAGTAGTAGTTAGTAGTAGTAAGAGTAGTAGTATAGTAGTAGTAGTAGTAGTAGTAGTAGTAGTAGTAGTAGTAGTAGTAGTAGTAGTAGTAGTAGTAGTAGTAGTAGTAGTAGTAGTAGTAGTAGTAATAGTAGTAGTAGTAGTAGTAGTAGTAGTAGTATTAGTAGTAGTGGTAGTAGTAATAGTAGAAGTAGAAGTGAAAGTAGAAGTACAAGTGATAGTAGTAGTAGACATAATAATAACAGTAGTAGTAGAAGTATAAATAGAAGTGGAAGTAGAAGAAGAAGAAGTAGTAGTCGTGGTAGAATTAGTAAGTTAGTAAACTAGTAGTAGTAGTAGTAGTAGTAGCAGTAGTAGAGTATTATCATAGTATTGTTATTATTATTAGTAGTAGTAGTAGTAGTAGTAGTAGTAGTAGTAGTAGTAGTAGTAGTAGTAGAAGTAGTAGTAGTAGTAGTAGTAGTAGTAGTAGTAGTAGTAGTAGTAGTAGTAGTAGTAGTAGTAGTAGTAGTAGTAGTAGTAGTAGTAGTAGTAGTAGCTCCCGTGGAGCTCCCGCAGGGGCCACGACCCGTGGAGCTCCTTGTGAGGCCGCGATCCTCGTGATGGGCCTCCCGAACTTGGCGGGGGGACGCATGCGGACCCTGCCACTGGGACATTCGGTGGAGCTCCCTATGGGGCCACGACCTTCGGGAAGGGTGTGCCGAAATAGGCGGGGGGACCCGTGCAACAAATCGCTGCTGAGGCCTTCGGTGAGAAGCACAAATGTGAGGAAGTGTGTGTGTGTGTGTGTCCAGCCCGGGCCGTCCGAGACACAGCCAGTCGCAAGCGATGCCGAAACAATCCTAGATCCGAAACTTGCGAACTCCTGTTGTGATGAACAGATCACGCCCAACTGAAGAAAGCTAAATCTCTCAACGGCGATCCCAAAGCTCGCGCCGTTTCGCATAGATTCGGTAGGCATGCAAGACTGCAGTAAAACACGAATGAACGGATCATCGCAGATGGCATAATCCCCGACAGAAGCGAAGATGCTCGCCTCATCGCTCCTCTCCCCTCTACTCTCCTCTCGCCCTCCTCCTCCTCCCCTTCCTCCTCCTCGGTTATCAGTTCCCGTACAACAGTTGTCTTGGGGCATCCTGGGCCCACTTGGGCCCGTGGAAGATTTCGTAAGCCCTACACAGGGCTCACTTTTTGGAGGTTCATTTCTTGTTGGTTCATTTCTTCTTTTTCTAGATTCTCGCGCCGCACATGCCGCACAGTGCGTGCACACCCACCTGTGCACCTCTGCGCGAGGCGGCATTGAAGCCACCGCCTCCCCGCACATGCCCGCACATGCCATACGCCTCAATGGTCCACGCCCCCGGGGTCGTATGTCAAGAAGACCACGCCATGTCCGCACATGGCCGCACAGGCCATGCATCCGCAGAAATAAAACACAGCGCCTGGCCGAGAGCACCCATACACCAATCGGGGATTTGGCTGGCGCTCGAGCGGCAACATTATACACAACCAGGGATATGGCTGGCGCTCGTCGGAAGACGTGTCGAGACGTGAAGACGTCTCAAGACGAAACGGGCCTGATCGCCTCAACTCATGGCGTTTCCGAGCCCAAAATTCCGAGGATGTTTCGGGCGGAACGGGCCCAAACACTTCGAGAACCACATCATGGACCCCGGAGCTCAGCCGAAGGAAGGCATATCGGAACCCAGAGCCCCAAGGACGTCTCGGACCCCGGGGTCCTTGTCCTCTTCCTCCTCCTCCTCCTCCTACTCCTCCTCCTTCTCGTCCTCCTCCTCCTCCGGCCGGGCCGGGCCGGGCCGGTCGTGCATCTTGGGAGGACGTCCACCTCCTCCGCCTCCTCCTCCGCCCCCTCCCTCCTCCTCCGCCCCCTCCCTCCTCCTCCTCCTCCTCCTCTTCCTCCTCCTCCTCCTCCTCCTCCTCTTCCTCCTCCTCCTTCTCGTCGTCCTCCTCCTCCGGCCGAGCCGGGCCGCGCCAGGCCGGGCCGGGCCGGCGCGCGGGCGGCGGCGGCGGCGGCGACGGCGGCGGCGGCGTCGCCGGCGGCGGCGGCGGCGGCGGCGGCGGGGACGACGACGACGACGACGACGACGACGAGGACGACGACGACGACGACGGCGACGACGGCGGCGGCGGCGGCGACGACGACGACGACGACGACGACGACGACGACGACGACGACGACGACGACGGCGGCGGCGGCGGCGGCGGCGGCGGCGGCGGCGGCAGCGGCGGCAACGAATGCCCCGCGCCCTCGCTACCCGCCCTCTTTGTCTTCGATCGCGCCCCCTTTAGGGGGGGTTCTTTCTCTTTGCGGGGGCGGGCGGAGGGCCTCAGCATGAGCTGATGCAGTTTCAATGCGCGATGCATCCGTCCCGCCCGGCTGCCTGCCGCTCATTTTTTCCTCTACGGATTCGCGGCGGCCGGGCGCTTGCGAGCTGCGCGCAAGCGACGCAACATCTCCACATTTTTGAGGCGAGCACAGAGGCCCGCTGGAGATGCTCGGGGATCACGCCAGTGAGCACGTAGTTCAGGGCCCGGGTCAACGCGCAGCTGGCGAACTGCGTGGTCTCTTCAGTGACTTCCTGATCAGTGCAAATCCCAAGGTGGCACCCCTCTGCAGGCTTCCCGTCCACGCATACCGCCTTCGGCCACATGAACCTCAGATCCGACATCAGCTCCTTCCTATACGCCTGGACGGCCTTCTCGACGCGACCGCTAAGGCGGTAGAACTCCAGCGCGCCCAGGCCATCCAGGTGGTCAGATTTCGACTCCAACACGTGGTTCTGTACATGCACATGGGCGCGGCCCAACCCATCGAGAACGTTCGATAGATTCTTCCCCATGAACGACAGTTCGGCGTCGTCCGAGTACCCTTTCGTCCTGGACAGGAACTCAAGCTTTGTCGTGCATGTCTTATACTCGCCCAAATCTCGAGCCTCTCCCTGGTGCAGCGCTTTGCGCAAACCTTGCTTGATCTGCGTCATCCCAGCTGGGGGGATAGAGCGGCTGCTGTCGAGGCAAGAATTGTAGGCCCTGAGGTTGAAACGAATGGAGAACACGTTCTGCCCGGACTTCAGGATATCCGTGACGAACGAGCCCAGGGCTGCGTCGCGTTGAGGGCCAGTCTGCCCATGCCATAACGGCAAGGAGCCCGCGGCCTCCACGGCCTGCAACGCTTTCATCACAGCCCCGCCGTTGAACGTTTGTAGTAGGGAGACTAACTGCACTTGCACATCGCTCTGAACGCCCATGCTCTGCCACCTGCCGACGAGCGACCCGACCGATTTAAACCAAGCGTCGTCGGTGTGAAACCAATTGTGGCTATGCATTGAAAGTGCGAGGTCGCCGTTGCAGCCAAAGACAGCCTGGTGGAACGAGGGGGAGTCATGGCGGAATTGGTTCCTCGTAGAAATGAGCCTCAGAAACATCGCAGGCGAAAGTGATCTCGATTCCCAAGAGATCACGTGCTGGAGAGGGTCGATGCCTAATCTGGCGAACTCTCTCAAGAAAGCCCATGATACCATTAGCTTTGGCAGCAACTCGACGATATCTGATACGTCGCCCCCGTGTAATAAGCATATCTGCTTCCGTTTCAATGACAGCGCTGTTTCCTTCCCGCGGGGCTTGCTGCGGACCAGTGGATTGTACTTGCGTTCTGTCCTGTCGCTGATGCCCCCCTTCGAGGCCATGGCTTTCAGAGTTTTCCCGGTCGCGCGCATCTGGTCGGTCACAGGGCGGCGTCCACGTCTCGCTGTGGAGGGGACTTTCTGCTCCGATCGCATACTGTAGAATCGCTTCGCAGATGTGCTATATTTCCTGCCGATGTCCTTTGTCCACGCTTCGCTCAGGACTTCGCGGGGGATCAAAAGCGGATGTGACCCCATTGCGTCCGAAAACAATGCAAAACACATGGTGATGTGAGTCCACAAAAAAAGAAATCCTGGAAGACACATGCCGACGCGCATAGACGACACTCCGGCCGTGTCTGGGCCAATATGGTTCCGGACACGAATGGCGAAAAGGAGCTGGCGAGCTGTTAAAGTTAAATGGCCCCCCCACTCTCCGTCGGCACGCAAGCCGCCCACGTGCCGGGCGTAATCGGGGAAGTCGCCAAAAGCCGCAAACATCGGCGCAAGGGTCTTGAAATAATCGCAGACCTCTTTCCTCAGACGCTGGTGCGACACGCCAGTCCCGGACGAGCGCGCGACGGCAATAAATTGGCAGTTGCCAAAGGGGGCCGCGTCCTCGCGCACGAGGCCCTCCTGGAGCAGCCTGGGTGCAAGGATCGCCTGGCTGCGCTCCTGCCGCTTCCGAAATTCGCCGTCGCGATCGCCCATGGAACGCCGGGTGGCTTCTTCCATCTGCTCCTTCTCGGAAGCAGCCGCCCAATTTTTCGCGGCGCTTTTCAATGGGCGCGCCATGGCGGCAGCGGCGGTCTTCTGACTCTTCTCAGACTTGGCTTTCTTCGCATGTTGCGTGCAAAAATACGCCGACCCGCCCGCGGGCGAGCGAGCCGCCCGCGGCGCGTTGAAGCTGTTTGTCCGAGCGTTCACTGCGCAGCTGCGGGCCCCCGCAGAATTTCTCCGCACCGGGGTCGGCGGGGAGTTGCGGAAGCATTACTGTGTCGCCGTGCTTTTTGGCATTCGTGCACCTAGCGCCGCCGCGGATCTGCGCGAGGCACCTGTCGTCTGGGCCGCTCAAGTCTCGAAGGCCCGGGTCGCCCGCGCCCGCGCCATCGACGGCGTCGGGCGCCTGGGAACTCGCCGGCGGGAGCGGGATCGGCGGGCCGGAAAACATCTGGCCAGGGCGGTCGCCCCCAGGCGACGCCAGCTCATCCGGCAAAGGCTGTCGGGGGGGGCGGAGCATGTCCTTCGTGGCCTGCGATGATTTGGGTTTTGGCTTGGGGTGCGACTTCGGCCGCGCCTGGCTAGGCTTAGGCCCCAATGGCCCCTCGTCGAGGTAGCCGGGCTTCAAGAAATTCTTGACGAACTCGGAATGCTCGGTCTGGCCCGCCCCCTCGATGTAATGCTTGTGGCAGTCAGTGGCAGCCCCGTCGGCCGTGGCGCACACCGTGGCGAAGGCTTCCCGCAGATACTTGTGCCTGAATGGATCGTAATTCCCAGTCTCCTGCGGGGGTTCGCTAAACAGATTATGGCAGCGCGGCTCGGCGCGCCGCGGCGAGGCGAGGCGGGCGAGGCCGCGCCCTCTGCCGGGCAGATCCCCCGACGGGGGCAAAATCCGAATGGCCCGCCGGGGCGCGCCCCGAAGCTCGAAACGCCCGAAACCTTCAAAGTACCTTGAAGCCTTGAAATCTGAGGTCCCACGAGAACGAGGAGAGAAGTGGCATCGTTCGGGCAAGTCGCCGCGCGCTCCCTGTGCGCAGCTGCAGCCCAGACCTGGTGGGCCGTGTCGGCCGCGCCCAAGAGCAAGGCCGCCCCCATGTCGTCGCGGCGGTCCAAAGCCATCTTCAAGGTGTACTTCGGGAAAGCAAATACTTGAACAACCCTGTCCCCGGAGTCCAAATCAAGTTGAACGCGGCGTCGGAGAAAGGTGCCATCCTCGCCGTGTTGCCGGAAGTGTTTGACGATGTCATCCATCCCGAGCCGCTTGGGCTGCTTCTGGCCCTCGGTCAAGATGCTATCTTCCTGGGCCTCCCCGCGGCTGCCGCCCGTGCTGCGAGGCCTTGAATGCGTGCATGGGAATACCTTGTCATAACTGGCCACCATGGATTCATAGGCGCCCTGCTGGACCTTCTGGCAAGGGGGAATCCTCGCTCGACGGCAGTGCCGCCATCGACGACACTGCCGGCCGTGCGATTGGATTCTCCCCTGTCCGCCTTGGTGGAAATCATTGTGCAGACTTGCTCCATGAGGTCATTCACGCTGCCGTGCTGAAACCCTGTGGGGAGGAGGTGCTTCGTTGACCTATGGAATCTTTCCACTGCGTTGGGCGCATGCGTAGTCATCCCCAAGGGGGCGCACCCCAGACCAGATTGCCAGAAGGCACGGATGTAACCGTCGTCAGCAATGTGGAAGATGTTGCTCTTGAGGTAGCTGAGCATGTCTGGCTCGTCCCAGTCAGTCTCGGACTCCTTCGCAGCCATCCGGGCAAAGACGTGATGCCACAGCGCCGTGAACTCGATGTCGCTCGGCAAGAAAGCGGAGAAAGTTATGGGAGATACGAGCGCCGGAAGGAACTCGCCCTTCTGCAACCTCATTTTCCCGCTTTTCTTGTCCCTCGCCCTGGCCTCGTCCGTGACATTCTCCGTCGTGTGCCGCAGGCATCGGTGCAAACAAGCGTCCTCGTCGGATTCGAGCTCGGCCATCGCGCCCTGGAAGCACGCGTGGTCGAAATAACCATCCCGAGGGTTGATGTTGTTCTCGCGGCAGAAATCCACGTAGCGCCGGGCGCAAAGGCGATGGGCCGGTTCATCTTCCGCGTCCGCGAGTAGGAAATACAAAGGCATGAGCGTCATGGATGGCAGCTGCTTGCCCGCGAGAATGTGCGTTCCCGCGGGGCCGATCGACCCCAAAAGGAGCCCCCGGCGATTGGTGCTGCACGTGAAGTCCATTAATAACGAGCTGAGGGCCAGTGTCTTAGCCATGGCTGGGGAGTCCCCTGCTCGGAAGAGAACGCGAATGCAAGTTTTCGTGACTTCGGAATGCTCCACGATGACACCTGCTGGAGGATGATTTACAAAGTCTTGCACCTGACCAAGGCAAAGATCCGAATATGTAGGCTTCGCCCCGCTGGCCCTGCTCGGCCGTTGGTTCGCGACCTGCTGCCAATTCGGTGTTTCGTCATCAGTCAAGTCGACCATCTTGCCTTTCGCCTTCTCTGGTGCGAAGTCTTTGCCGTACTTCTTTGCGTTCTCCAACTTGAGGCGCTTCGCGTTGCGGGCCCCGGAGCACTCGCCGCACGTCTCCACCCACATTTTGCCTGATGTCTGGTTGACACGAAAGCAGGTCGACGACGAACACGAAGTGCAGGAAGCGCAGCGGGCAATGACAGTTGGGCGACCTTCCAGCCTACCATTGGCGGGGCTGCTGGTGATCATCTTCTTGTCGCCGATATATTTTTTCGCCGCAGCTCGAAGCCCGAGCCCCTCCATGTCCACGGTCTCCTTCCAACTCCACTCGTTCCGTTGCCTACCGCGCTGGCCAGGAGAAGCCGCCGACGGATCGCTCTGGGCAAACGGCACAATGCATGTTGGCATCTCGAAAGGAACGAGTTGTTGAAATCCTGCGTCTGCGTGCTCCGGTGCGTATTCGGGGACCTCTGCGAGTTGAAGCCTCCGAGGCCCCAGAGATGCGCTGAACCGCCGCGTTTTCCCTTGGATGACCCCTCCCGCTTCCGCTCATGCCGTTGGAAATCGGTGCCCGGGAGGTCGGGGAAAGCCAAACCAAGGGAATTCGCTGCGACTCCGCGCGCCCCAAAGGCGAACGGCCTCTCCCCTCGAAGACCGCGGCGGAAGAGCAACACTGCAGAAGAGCACGCTGCCCGCTGAAGAATCCAAGCCATTCGAAAATCCATCGCGCTGGGCTCGGCCGAAGCCGCGCAGCTGGGAAGAGGGGCTGACCGACAGGCAGCTGGCGGCCCGACCTTGGAACCAAAATGGCTCTGGAAGAGGTGGGGCTCCTGGGGAGGTTGTGGAGGGGGTTGTGGAGGTCGGTGGGGGCTGTGGGGCTCTCGATCCCCCCTAACAAGTCATATCAGCCCTCTTGCCACGCTTGGTTTAGAGCGTTTCCTCTACCACTCCTCCTTCCCCTTCAGGGAAGGGTTTACCCCTCCCCTCCCCTGGACCTGGACGAGTGGATTGACGAGGTGTCAGAGTGAATCTGGGACACATGTTTCTAGATGGCTGCCTCCATTCCAGGATAATGGACTGACTAGTTTACAGTGCTATACAACAGCCTACACTAGGCAGTGCTATATTTCAGTTATAGCAAACAGCCCCGTCATGCATTATACAGCACGCGTGCCTTTTGTGCATGGAATTTGAGACAGTAGTCGGATGCGTGAAGACTCAGAGGTAAAAGATCTTGAATCGTTGTATATGTCAGAGTGGAGGCGTGCTGCAAGCCGCCCGAGAAGCTAGTTAAGACTTCGCCCGGAAGATCTTATACGGATGTAAGGTTCAGAATAAAGGATTGGTTGCAGACTGAAGATTTCCGATCCGAGATTTAAGATGGCCCTTTTTGACCCAAGATGGCCCCAAGAGGGCCTCAGAGAGCCCAGTATGACCCCCAAAATGGCTCCAGGTGGCCCAAGATTGCTGAAGATGGTTCCGAAGATGCCCCAGGAGGCCCCAACACCGCTCCAATGACAGCTTCAAGTGGCCGCGGAGTCTGCCACGGAGGCCCCGAAGAGGCCCAAATCCTTCAAGGATATGCTGATGTTTGCCTTCTCGCCGTTTTGCTTTCGATTGCCATCCGAGGCCTCAAGATGGCTCCAATATGGCCCCAGCGAGGCCCCAGATAAGCCCAAGAGAGGCCCAAGACGGCCCCAAGAGCGCCCACGAGCGCCGCAAGAGCGCCCCAAGAGGGGCCCAAGGGGGCCAATCCTGGGGGCCCCCAATGGGGAGGGGGCGATTGCGACCCTCCCCTTCTCCTCATTCGCTTATTCATCCTGTTCCCCTTCTCCCCATCCCTTTCCTCATCCTGCTCATCCTCTTCGCGTTCCTCCACTACCTCTTCCCCCTTCCTCCCTTCCTCCCTTCCTCCTCCTCCTCCTCCTCATCTTCCCCCTCCTCCTCCTCCTCCTCCATCATCCCCCCATCGCGGCGCGACAACGTCCCCAGCCCTTCGTTCCTCTGCATGCTGGTCCACTTCCCTGATCATTGCAACTCGTCTGGTCATCGTTGCCGGGCTGGTGGGGTTACGCGAAGCATCATGAATCAAGAGCGCCTGCTTCGGCGAGGACACAAGCTTGTTTCCAAGAGTGCGCATGTTATCGCAACGAATGGATCCAGAAACAAAGCGCGACTCGACACCAAATATTGGACCCGCATATTCCCTTACACGATCAATCGACCGTAATGTCGCGGCGTTCCGCCGCCTTGATGCCCAAACGGCTGGGGACGCAGGGAAGCCAGGGGGATATCCCAGCAACCTTCTGCGCGCAGGCGCTCTAATGATTATTTTCTTCATTTTTCCAAAAGCCCCTTTCCCGACCTAAGCTCCTCCCCTGGGTCTCGGCGGGGGCGGGGCGCGAGGTGTCAGAGGGTCCCTTTAAACCCACGATGGCCCCAAGAGGGCCACCAGGGCGTCCAACAAGCGCTTTTGTCCCACTGCATGCTTTTACAAGTCCCTGTTCTAGGCATTCTGGCTGGACATCATTTCTGGATGAGGTGGTAGGGGTGGAAGAAGCGTCTCAGAGGGTTGAGAAACAAAGGGCCAGCATCCTCATCCGCATCCAGGGCAAGCCAATCAAACAAGCAGCAAGTGAGGTCGCTGGCCCTTCTTGGGCCACAGGCTTGTGAGTCGGCGAAAGGCTGGGGACTTCCAGACAGCCTTAAGTGGTTTCCAGCATGGCACAATAAACATAAATAATCCCACCAACCCTCTGGGCGGAAGTGGTTTAGAGAGTCCGCTCTGGTCAACCCCCTTCTCTCCCCTTCGGGGAGGGGTTGACCCCTGCCCCTACCCCTTCACCGTGCGCCTGGAGGGGGCGTCCCGCGGGTAGTTGGAGCGCCCTCTTGAACCCAAGATGGCGCCAAGGCCCAAGAGAGCTCAATATGATCTCCAATATTGCTCAAGATGGCCCTCGATGGCTCACGATCGCTCCCGACATGCCTACAAGACGCTACAAGCCCGCGCCACAACCGCCCCAAGAGGCCACGGAACCCCCCAACGAAGCCCCCGAGACGCCCAAACCGCCCCAATACCTTAAGAAGAAAACCAATGTTGTTTTGCCTTCTCGCCTTTTCGCTTCGCCCTCGAGGCCTCAATATGGCCCCAAAGCGGCCCAATATAGCCCCGAGATGGGCCCAAGAGAGGCACAAGACGGGCCTAAAAGCGCCCAGTATCGCCCCAATACTAATACTACTCCTACTAATACTAAAACTACTACTCCTACTAATACTAAAACTACTACTCCTACTACTACTACGACTACGACTACGACTACGACTACGACAACGACTACGACTACTACTACTACTACTACTACCACTACTACTACTACTACCTCTACTACTACTACTACTACTACTACTACTACTACTACTACTACGACCAATACCGCTACTACTACTACTGCTTTTGCGATTACTACTACTACTACCATTACTACTTCCACTACTACTAGTACCCCTACTACTACTACTACTACTACTACTACTACTACTACTACTACTACTACCACTACTACTACTACTACTACTACCACCACTACTACTACGACCACCACTACTACTACTACTACTACTACTACCACTACTACTACTATTACTACTACTACTACTACTACTACTACTACTACTACTACTACTACTACTAATACCAATATCACTCTTACTACTACTACTACTACTACTACTACTACTACTACTACTACTACTACTACTACTACTACTACTACTACTACTAGGGTCACACGTCACCTTCGTGTCTGTTAAGCATGAGTGGGTAAGGGTAAGGGTAAGGGTAAGGGTAAGGGTAAGGGTTCGGGACCGGGTTCGGGTTTCCATTCGCTTCCAATCGAAATCCAAGTAGCATAGAATTCGATTAACATTCAATTATATTGAATTAGAACAGAGTTCAATTATAATTCAATGGAAGTTCAATTAGAATTCAATTTGAATTCCATTAGACTGGACTTCAATTAGAATTCAATTAGAATTCAAATAGAATTGCACGAGTCTAGAAGTCAATTATAATTCAGTTAGAATTCAATCAGCAGAGAATGCAAGTATAATTCAATGAGAATTCAATTAGACACGAGGGCAACATGTGGAATTGCATTTTCTGTGTGGTTTCTTGATGAAAGCTGCATACACGGAATACAAAACAGTAGTACACGAAGGTGACGTGTGGAACAAACGACATTTAGGGCGACACGAACGTGACGTGTGGAATTGCATGTTCTGCCTGGTTTCCTAATAGAAGCGGTATACACGGGATACATAACAATGGCACACGAAGGTGACGTGTGGAACACACAAAGCTGTGGGGCGACACGAACGTGACGTGTGGAATTGCAATTTCTGTGTGTGGTCTCTTAACAAAAGCTGTTTACACGGAACACAAAACAATCGTACACGAAGATGACGTGCGGAACGCACTACAAGATGTTCCCAGACCGTCCCCGAAGCTCCCAGACGCCCCCAGACGCTCTCGGGCGATATCATGCGCTTTCAGACGTTCTCAAAAGCTCTCAGTGACTCCCGGACGTTTCCAAACGCGCGTAGACGTCCCAGACGCTCCCAGACGCCCCCAGACGCTCCCAGACGCCATCAAATGCCCTTAAACAATTCCTGAAAATGCCCCTCCCGTTCCTCCAGATTCCCTAGGTTTCCTTTGGCCTCCTCTGGATTCGTCATGATTCCACCGAATTCAAAAGGATGTCAACGATCCCGAACATTTCCTGAGGCTGACCAAATTCCTTCTGGCTTCTTCGGGTTCCTGGGGGACCCGCAAGGTCCCTCAGGATTCTCGCGGCTTCTTCAGGACCCATCAAGGTGACTCAGGACGCCATAGAATTCCGCTGGGCCCGGCATGGTGTCCTCAGGATGCGCCGCTTGCCAGAGGCCATTGGAGGCTGGGGCTCGACTATTTCCTATTGAATTCCAGCTAGAAACAAAAAGTTATCAAGGAATTCTGCTGGAGGCTGGGACTCGGCAGTCTCCCCATTGAATTCCTATTCAAAAACCAATAAATTATTAAAAAATGCTGCTGGAGGCTGGGGCTCGACCATTTCCTGTTGAATTCCTATTCAAAACCGTTAAATTATTAAAAGGTTCTGCTGGCCGCTGGGACTCGGCAATTTCCTATTGAATTCCAAATCAAAAACCAATAAGTTATTAAAGAATGCTGCTGGAGGCTGGGGCTCGACCATTTCCTGTTGAATTTCGATTCAAAACCGTTAAAGTATGAAGGATTTCTGCTGGAGGCCGGGACTCGACAATTCCCCCTTATGCTTATTCAAAAGCAGTACAGAAGTTAGCTGGAGGCTGGGGCTCTGCAACTTCCTATAGAATTCCGATTGACAAACAAATAAGCTATAAAGGAATTCTGCTGGAGGCTGGGACTCGGCCAGTTCTGATTTAATTCCTATTCCAAAAACAAAAACTTGTTACAGCATTCTGATGGAGGCTGGGACTCAACCGTGTCCTATCGAATTCCTATTGAACAAATAATTACGTTTATTCAGGAATTATGTTGAAGGCTGGAGCCCGACCACTTCCGATGAAATCCCTATCAAAGGACCAGCAAATTATTATGGAATTCTGCTGGAGGCGGGGACTCAACAATTCCCTGTTGAGCTCCTCTTCTCTTCAAAAACCAATCAATTATCAAGGAATTCTGCTGGAGGTTGGAACTCGGCAATTTCCTAATGAATTCCTAGTCAAAAAACAAGCAATTATTACGGAATTCTGCTGGAGGCTGGGACTCGACCATTTCCTTTGGAATTCCTACAGCGAAATATTAAAGAATTCTGTTGTAGGCTGAGACTCGGCCATTTCCTATCGAATTCCTCGGCGTCCTGGGGGCGCCGTAAGGGCGTCGCCCGGGTTTTAGTCGTCATTGTGAACAAGGGGAACGGTTTCCCCAAGAAGCCCTTTTGTAAATCTACTGGTACCATGCCATATCTGCTGCGACACGAAGGTGACGTGTGAAACTGTCATTTTTTTCTGTATTTCTTACTCAGGACATAATATGCTTACTTACTGAAGCATAGTAAACGAAGGTGGCGCGTGGTGCAGGCGACGCGAAGGTGACGTGTGAAACTGACGTTTTCCTTAATTCTCAAATAGGGATCCTATACTGTCGCTTTACATTGTTTAATGCACGAAGGTGACGTTTGGCCAGGCACGTAGATGAAGTGTGACCCTACTACTACTATTACTACTACTACTACTACTACTACTAATACTCCTCCTCCTCCGCCTCCTCCTCCTCCTACTACTACTACTACTACTAGCACTACCACTGCTACTACTGCTACTACTACTACTACGACGACTACTGCTACTACGAGTAATACGACTACTGTTACGACTACTACTACTAGTGGTATTACTACGACGACCCGACTGCTACAAAGAGCACTACTACTATTATTCCTGATACTACTACTACTATTATACTACTACTATACTACTACTGCTGCTACTACTACTACTACTACTAATACTACTACGACGACGACGACGACGACGACGACGACGACGACGACGACGACGACGACGACGACTACTACTACTACTACTACTACTACTACTAACTACTACTACGACTACGACTACGACTACTACTACTACTACGACTACACTACTACTACTACTACTACTACTACTACTACTTACTACTACTACTACTACGACTACTACGACTACTACGACTACTACTACTACTACTACTACGACTACTACTACTACTACTACTACTACTACTACTACTACTACTACTCCTACTACTACTACTATTTCTACTACTACTAGCTAGCACACTAGCACTACACTACTACACTACTACTACTACTACTACTACTACTACTAACTACTACTACTACTACTACTGACTTACTACTACTACTACTACTACTACTACTACTACTACTACTACTACTACTACTACGACTACTACGACTACTACTACCACGACTACGACCGACCTACCACTGCGACTACTCTCCCCCCCGACTCCGCTCCCCGACTCCGCTCCCCGACTCTGCTCCCCGACTCCGCTCCCCGACTCTGCTCCCCGACTCTGCTCCCCGACTCTGCTCCCCGACTCCGCTCCCCGACTCTGCTCCCCGACTCTGCTCCCCGACTCTGCTCCCCGACTCCGCTCCCCGACTCTGCTCCCGACTCTGCTCCCGACTCTGCTCCCCGACTCCGCTCCCCGACTCCGCTCCCCGACTCTGCTCCCCGACTCTGCTCCCCGACTCTGCTCCCCGACTCTGCTCTGCCCGACTCTGCTCCCCGACTCTGACTCTGCTCCCCGACTCTGCTCCCCGACTCTGCTCCCCGACTCTGCTCCCCTCTGCTCCCCGACTCTGCTCCCCGACTGCTCCCCGACTCTTCCCCGACTCTGCTCTGCTCCGACTCTGACTGCTCCCCGACTCTGCTCCCGACTCTGCTCCCCGACTCTGACGCTCCGCTCCCACTCTGCTCCCCGACTCTGCTCCCCGACTCTGCCCGACTCTGCTCCCCGAACTCCGCTCCCCGACTCCGCTCCCCGACTCTGCTCCCCGACTCCGACTCCGCTCCCCGACTCTGCTCCCCGACTCCGCTCCCCGACTCTGCTCCCCGACTCTGCTCCCCGACTCTGCTCCCCGACTCTGCTCCCCGACTCTGCTCCCCGACTCTGCTCCCCGACTCTGCTCCCCGACTGTGCTCCCCGACTGTGCTCCCCGACTCTGCTCCCCGACTCTGCTCCCCGACTCTCCGACGCCAACGCGGGGACACTTGGATCACGATCCAAGTGTGTCCCCACACCTCCCCCCTAATCTTCTCCGAGTTCCTTCCTCTTCCTTCCTCTTCCTTCCTCTTCCTTCCTCTTCCTTCCTCCGTCCTCCCCCTCAACGACTTGGATCGCGATCTAAGTCGTCCATGGTAGGAGGAACACTTGGATCGCGATCCAAGTGTTCTGGGATCGTGATTTCAGTCATTTTCCCGTTGTGGGGCCTCCTCGGGCTGCTTTGTGGCCTCTTTAGGCCTCGTTTGGGCCTCCTGGGTGCCTGTTGGGGGCCTCCCGGGGCCTCTTGGGGGCTCCTTGGGGCCTCCTGGGGCACTCTTCAAGCGGGAGGGTCGAATTTTGAGGTCGTGGTCCCCCTCTTGGGCGCATCTTGGGGCCGTCTTGGGGCTCTGTTGGGCTGTCTTGGGCGACTCTGGGGCCGTCTTGGGGCCCTCTTGGGCCGTCTTGGGGCGCTCTTGGGGGCCTATTGAGCCGTCGTGGAACGTCGGACAGCCGAAAAGGCTGGAAGGCCAAAATCGTTCGAAAACCTTCGTAAACTTGACGATTTCGGCCTCTGGAAGCGCTCTGGAGAGGCGTCTTGAAGCGTCGTGGAGTGCCTTGGGGGGCCTCTCGGGCCGTCTTGGGCCTATCTTGGGCGTCCTGGAGCGGTCTTTCGGCGACTCGGGGCCCGCTTGGGCCGTCTTGGGAGCCTCTGGAGGCCCTCCTGGACTATTTTGGACCTCCCCGGCCGCCCCTCCTCCCATGGGGGGTCGGAGGCGGCGCCCTCCGAGGCCCAGGACGCGGAAACCCTTAAAAAAACACAGGGAAAATGAGCCCCAGTACCCCCATGGAGGCTTTTCGGCGCTCTTGGACCGATGGGAGCTCGAAAACGCGAGAAGCCAAAAACATTGAAAAGAACATTGAACATATACGATTTTGGCCTCTCCGGGCCGTACCGCGATGCCTATCAGACTTCTTGGGGTCTCTTGGAGGCCACCTGGGAGCCTCGAGAGCCGTCGGAAGGCTGACTTGGGCTGCTCGGGAGCGTCTTGGGCCATCCTTTCGCATTCTGGGGGCTCCTAGGGGGCGTCTTGGGCCCTCCTGGAGCGCTGTGGAGGCTGCCCAGAAAGGCTGGGGCAGCAGTGCCGGGAGCGTCCCCGAGATGTGGCCATATCTTTTCAGCGCGTTCCAGGAGCATCTTCCCGGAACGCGCTCGTGGCAGGGCGCCCACGTCCGAGGACGTTGGCATGGGAAACCGCAGCGCGTGATCATTCCAGCGCGTTCCGGCGAAGACCGTCCGGAACGCGCTTGGGCAAGCGCTGGGTTTGAGTAAGGCGAGTGGGAACCGTTCAGGCAGTTTGGGATGCTCGGGGCAAGAGGCGGAAGCCATCCTCAGAAGACATGCAGTCTTCCTGGAGCCGTCTTGCAGAAAACAAAAAAAAAATGAGACCCTGCAGTCGTTCCTGGAGCCGTCTTGGAGCCCTCTTGGGCTGCCCTGGAGCCTGTTGGAGCCCTCTGCGGAATGGTCTTGGAGCCCGCGCCGAGGATCTGGAAAATGTCCGGGACCATCGCGGCGGCCTCCGAGGCCCGGGACGCCGAAACCCCGTGAAAACACAGCGAAAATGAGCCCCGGTACTCGCATGGAGGGTCGGGCAGCTGTTTTCGGGCCCCTGGGTTAGAACCATCGCGCGCGCTTCGCGCGCGCTCAGGTTCTAGCCCAGGCCGGGGGGCGCTGGACGATCTTGGACAACGCTATCAAGCACAGGCGCGCGACGGCATCTGAGGAGCTTCTGGGGTGTTCCGCATGCTTCGTCAACTGGCTGTTGGAGGCACCTCTTGGGTGCTTCTTGGGGGGGCGTCTGAGGGTCCCTTGGGGGCATCGGTTCTGCAATCTGAAGCCGTCATTGGCCGTCTTGGCTGCGTGGAGGCCCGACTTGAGGCCACCTGCGGCCAGATTGAGGCAATCCGGAAGCCTCCCAGGGGCCTCCTGGAAGCAGTTTTGACGCATCGAGGGTACTCTTGGGCTACTTGAAAGCCTCTTGGACGTCTCCTGGTGGCCTTTTAGGCCCTCGGGGAAGCTTTTGGGGTCCTCGTCGGACCACTTGGGGGCCTCTTGCGGCCTCCTGTGGGCCTTGTGGGGGGACCGCTCTGCTGTTGGGTCGCGTTCCCCTTCTTGGGCCTCTCTTGGGGCTCTTGGGGCCCTCTCGGGCCGTCTTGGGCGCCTCAAGCACCGTCTTGGGGCCCTCGCGGGCCGTCTTGGGGCCCTCTTGGAGGCCTCTTCCTCTATATGGGAGCGGTATTGGAAGCCTCTTGGGCCGTCTTGGAGCATCGGGATGCCAAAAGGCAGAAAAAAAAACGTCAAAGCCCAATCGTAAAACAATGTGTTGTGCCTCTTGGGGCCACCTTGGGAGATCTCTTGGAACCTCGTCGGCCCTCTGGGAGCTTCTTGGGGGCCTCTTGGATCCGATTGGGGGCCTCTTGGGACTTCCCGAGACCCTCTCGGGGTAGAAAGCTCGGATTCTCGGTTCGTGTTTCCCTTCTTGGGCCTCTCTTGGGGCCGTCTTGGGGCCCTCTCGGGCCGTCTTGGGCGCCTCAGGCACCGCCTTGGGGCCCTCGTGGGCCGCCAGGGCCCTCTTGGAAGCCTCTTCGGCTATCTTGGAGCTGTCTGGGAGGCCTCTTCCTCCTCCTCGTCCCCCTCCTCCTCCTCCCACTCCAGCTCTCTCTCCTCCTGATCTTCCTCCTCCTCCTCCTGCAGCGTGTTCCGGAAGGCTCCCGCCGGAACATGCTGTGCACAAGTGCTGTCACTGCTGCCGCCACCGTGCCCTGGGTGGTGGGTCAGAGGCCTCATGGGTGTTGCTTTGGATCTCGTGGTTGGCCTGTCGGGGACGTCGTGAAGGCAGTTTCGCAGCTTCTCGGTAGCCGTTTTGGGACCGTTGTGGGGCCTCCTCGGGGCTGTCTTGTGGCCTCTGTAGGCATCGTTTGGGCCTCCTGGGTGCCTGCTTGGGGGCATCCTGGGGCCTCTTGGGGGCTCCTTGGGGCCTCCTGGGGCACTCTTCAAGCCGGAGGGTCGAATTTTGGAGTCGTGGTCCCCCTCTTGGGCGCATCTTGGGGCCGTCTTGGGGCTCTGTTGGGCTGTCTTGGGCGACTCTGGGGCCGTCTTGGGGCCCTCTTGGGCCGTCTTGGGGCGCTCTTGGGGGCCTATTGAGCCATCTTGGAACGTCGGACAGCCGAAAAGGCTGGAAGGCCAAAATCGGTCGAAAACCTTCGTAAAATTGACGATTTCGGCCTCTGGAAGCGCTCTGGAGAGGCGTCTTGAAGCGTCGTGGAGTGCCTTGGGGCGACTCTCGGGCCGTCTTGGGCATATCTTGGGCGTCCTGGAGCGGTCTTTCGGCGACTCGGGGCCCGCTTGGGCCGTCTTGGGAGCCTCTGGAGGCCCTCCTGGCCCATGGGGGGTCGGAGGCGGCGGCCTCCGAGGCCCAGGACGCGGAAACCCTGTAAAAACACATGGAAAATGAGCCCCGGTCCCGCCATGGGGGGTGGAGGCACCTGTCCTGGGGTCCCCGGCCTCGCCCCCAGGGATATATATATATATATATATATATATATATATATATATACATATATATATATATACATACATACATACATACATACATACATACATACATACATACATACATACATACATACATACATACATACATACACACACACACCCTCGTATGCCTGTTTCAGAATTTAGGGGGGAGGAAATGAGCAGCGCGAGCCGAAACGCACGAGCACTCGTGTCAAGGCGAGTCAACTTCAGCCGGCCAGCGCCAGGCTGGACCTGCGAAGAGGTGGCGGGCACGATCCAGCACAGAACCGCTATCGAACCGCAAATTGACGGCAGGGGTTGGCACGGCCAAATGCCAGCGGCAGCCCTGCGGGGCCCGCGCGGCAAGGACCCAAAGGCGCAGACAACGCAGAAAAATATCAAATCACTGGCATAATGCAAAAAGAAAAACAAGCTTGTCTCAACGCATATTTCCACGCCAAACGGAAACATTCCGCCGGCTCGTCGCGAGCCTGGCTCTACCTTCGGGGTGGGGGCCTGTAAGGTTGTAAGTCTTCAGCCCGCATTGAAAGGGTTGTACTCCCACCCTTATTTGTAGTGGATCCGTTCTATACTGCTTTTGGTATGTCCATCGGCAGTCATGTCCCGTGCGTCGCACCGTTGTGTGCTGTGCATGGTACGTCTGTCCATCATCTGTATTATCCAGCTGACGTGTCCTAGCGATGTGCATTCTGCAGGCTTCTTAAGGTCCTTGGTGGACAAGGATTCGAATGCCGCCTCTGCATCAGTGGTGAGGGTGACTTAGATGCAGAGACCACCCATTTCAAGTATATTGATGAGTTGCGCGGGTGTAGGCGGTCCCGCTTTTAGCTCATGTGGAGCAACAGTGGTCGGGTAGCAGTCCTCTAAGTTATGGGCTGCTGCAAGCGTCTCCGCAGAGTAGCTTGATCCTACGCGCAGTCGATGTGACTTGCAGTAGGCGTCTATCGGGCGTGCGACGGATGCACCATTGCGCGTGAGTCCGCGCCCGAATAGGTTGGCGCCTGCAATGCCATGACCCTTCGTCTCGCCCCCAGCGCCCCCGTCAATCGTCGATAGCCGGAGTCGCTGCGTAGGTCGACTTCTCCAATGGGTTTCATTGCCGGGTAGACTATTTTCTGAAATTGGCTCTGCAACTTCCGCGGAATTGCATCCAGCCGCCGCGCCTGGGCGTCGGCGGGTTCCTGGGCGTCAGCGTCTGCGTATATATGACAGCACAGTTGGTGCAAGTCTGCTCGTTAAGATTGCATGCGCCGAAACTGTTCGACGCACTTCACGTTGCGATCGATAGTTTCCTCCTTTGCAGTCGTGTTGATGTCGTCCGCGTGTGAGGTAGTCAGTGGGCGCCTCCGCCGTTCGAGCACCTCGTCATAAGATGCGGCTTGCAAGCCGAAGCGGCGCGTGATGTTGCGAAGATTCAGGGGGGAGGCGCGCGGAGCGTCCTTCGTCCTGGCGCCTGGCCTTAAGCACTGCAAACAGCGTCGACTTTCGTCGCATTTCGAGCCCAGGAAGGGTTCGTAACGCAGCTGCTGATCAAAGTGGTAGCGCAAAGCAAACGACGCGTTCCCGCACTCCAGTGGCTTCGGCAAGCTCAAGATAGAGAGAACGCGTTTCACGGGCGCTTGCCTCGGGGACATTCGGCAACGCGTTTCGAACCGGGGGGCGGGCCCCCGCCCCAGCGCTCGGCGCCGTCGATCAACGCCGGCCCCCCCCCACCCCCCACCCCCTCCCGATGCCGCCCCCCCCCTTCCCAAGAGGGGGGTTCAAACCTCTCCCCCGCCCCCCTCGGCGCCGGCGCCGGCGCCAGCGCCGGCGCTGGCGGCCGCCAGCAGCGCCCGCGGCGGGGGCGCAGCGACGATGGCCAGAAGCGGCCCACCCATGGCGCCGGGGCGAGGGGCGGGGGGTTTCAAACCCCACCCCCCTCGCGCCGGCGCCAGCGGCGGCCAGCGGCCCCTGTGGTCCACCGCCTCCTAAAAATAGGATTCGTCCGTTGATTCCTAAAACGTGTTACAACTCCTAAATTAATCATTCCAAAGCCTCACAAGTGTCTCCATCTCATCGTGCCTGGTGTTTTTCTTGAGGGGTTTACGTGTTGTATGGTTTCCCATTGGAAACAGCTTCGATACTAAGCGATCGCCTTATAGGCGCCACGAGCCCCAGCTTCCGCAGCCCCCCCGCTCTTTTCGACGTCTGGCGTCTTCAGTTGGCCTCTATGAGGCCCAGTGGTAGGCGACCCCGATCGTGTCCCTGCAGCAGAGGGGGTGGGGGGAGGGCGGATTCCAAAACGAATGAGCCCAGTCGGTTGTTCCAGCTCGAGAAAAAGACTATGCCAACTCCCCTTCCATACTATATCCCTCCCTCCTTTCGGCGCTGTCCATCCACGCAGGGGGGTCGGGTGTCGGGCGCAGCTATTCAGAACAAACTTCCCGACAAGGCGGCGTGGTTTCGATTCGTGTTCATTCGGCGTGCTGCCTTACATGCTAGCGTCCTCATGTGCCTAGAATTGGCGAGATGGCAGAGGATATTCGGGTGGCCTCGAGGGAATATAAATTCAGACGTTCCTCAAACAGTGGATGCACTAAGAATTTGTAAAATGTGTTCTAGCGAACTGGACATGTCTGTCGGGTTCGGCCTTTCTTGCTTGGACTCTAATGAGTGGACTCATCTGCGTGGGCCCCTGTGGCCTACAGCGATTGCAGCTCGGGATCCTACGCCTGGACTCCTAGGCCTAAATGTATCCGCGCGTCGCACGGCTGAACTGTTTGGGGTAAGCTAACAGGCCTCATCTGGCCTAGCACAGCGAAACCTTCGTCGTGACCGTCGCCGCCACAAAACATCGTTGTCATCATCACCACACGGAAAATCATAAAGCATAGCCACCACCCGTAGCCATTTGGGCTCAAAGATCACCTGCCAGATGGTTTGAGGATTGTTTCTTTCCGAACGTATGCCCGATCGCCCTCGCTCCGCAAAATCAGCAGGTGAAGTAGCTGGAGTGTTGCTGCGGCATGCGCTGCACAAGAATTTCATCAAGTACGATGAGAGCAAACAAGTCCAAGCCAGTAAACTACGTACGGACCTGATCAAGAAAATGCACCCTCTCCTGCACGACCTGTACAAATTGGACAACCGTCTGTTATTCAAAAAGTCAACGCTGAAGGATGCGTTCAAGCAGGTCTTTACTGAAAAGGCGCAGCAGTGGGCGCTGCACATGAAGTTCAAGGATTCCTGGGTCGAGGCGATGACGAATCGCATCGCAAACGCATGTCGGCACGTTGCCCAAGGCTCGTCGAAAGATAGTCCGCCAGCATGGGTCCAAGAGTTACCGTGGTATCAAGACGCAGCTGACGCCGCAGGAGAGGACGATGTGATTGCAGCGATGCCTGTTCCAGGGGCACCAGGAGATGGTGGCGAGAACGCCGACGGCAGCGAGGAGGGCGAGGACGAGGACGAGGAGGAAGAGGAAGACGAAGCTGAAGAAGAAGAAGAAGAGGAAGGAGAAGACAAGTCAACCGAGGACGGTGATGACTACGGCGAGGGCGGCACGGACGGCACTTACCAGACTGAGAAGCCCGTCCTCAAGAGGCCAGCAGCCGCGAGACGCCCAGCTGGCGCGACGGCAGGAGGGGAACAACAATACTCCTTCCACTTCGACAAGGACTTGAACATCGCCTACAGGATCAAGATCAACGACACCAAGCAGCACAGAGATACGGCAATGGAGACATGGGCCAAGGACGATGACAACACCATCCATGCGAAGTGGGCGGACGGCACGACGAAGGAGATCACTTGCGTTACCTACGAGTATTTCAAAAGCCTGCAGGGGAAGAGTGGGGGGGGGGGGGCAACTACTGGTCAGCCTCCAGTGTTCACGGCAAAGCACGTCGTGTCGCACCGCCGCGTCGACGTGAGATACAAGAAAGACAGGGGCTTGCTCTTGGTGGTGAACGAGCAGGGTCAGCAGAGGATGCAAGTCGCGATGAAATGGTTCGGGGACGAGGACAGCCCTGAGTCTCGGGCCAAAGCCGAGAAACTGATGACCACTCTCGCCAAGGACTTTGCTTACGGACGCGTTCGGCGATCGGATCTGCAGAGTCGTCGTGATGAATTGCTGGCAGAAGCTGGCGTCCAGAAGATCAGGGGGGGCAAGGGCGGGCAGGCTGCAAATAAGAGACCTTCGGCATGTGAGGCCAGCTTGGGGGCCAGCCAGGCTAGCACGCTGCGCACGCCAATCACGCCTAGCGCGGAGCCGCGTGCCGCGGTGTCCAGGAAGCGGCCGACAGCCGCAGTCGACACGACCTCGCATGGCTCGAAGAAGCCAGCGCCAACACTGACCATGGGGGCGCCTCCAGCCACGACGATGGCCGAGCAGCTAGCGATGCACGTGGCAAAGTAGCCCCATGCAGACCAGCTTTCAAGAGCGCAGGATGCCTTGCGCTGCCTTGGGGAAGGTGGTATCGGAAGTAAAGCTCCATCGTCATCGTCATCGATCGCAACGATCATCCGAACAAGAGCTGTCGTCGAGCCCATGCAGGAGCCACGCGCCTGCCCTGAGCTAGCCTAGAACCTGTAAGGACATCCTGTTCCTCCTCCTCATCCTCATCCTCCTCCTCCTCCTCCTATCCCAACATGGTTCAGCGTGATTAGAACCATGCTGCGCACTCTTTCCTTTTCCTTGGTCGCGTGTGTCGTCCCGTCCTGTGGTCATGGACCGCTGGAGGTGGCGACCCCAAACGCATGGCGGGGACGACGTCTGGGTGAGTAAGTAGCCCTTCAGGCTCAAACTGTTGAGGAGTTGTGCTCTTAAGACATCCACCGCACAATGACCCCGAAGCGGGCCGCTGTCAGCCAGGGATGCGGCAAGGCCAAGACCGCCAAGACCGCCAAGACCGCCAAGGAACAAACTGATGCAGCACTTGCGGACAACGGCATTCCGACCGATGCAGACATGATCAAGCAGCATTACGATGAGTACTGGAGTAAGTACGGCACGGGTTCTCGTGGTGCCGACTCACTCGCACCTCCAATGGCTAAGGCAAACTCAGCATCTCCACTGGCACGTCCAACGGCAATTCAGATCGACGACGACCTCGGTGATGGTGGCAAAGATGGCGGCCTGGCAGCTGGCGAAGACGTCGGCACAGATGGCGAGGACGTCGCCTCATCCGATGCGCCCCCTCCCGCAACCGGCAGCAACAACAACGAGTTGTCCAAGGTCATCGTGCACGTCGCCGAGGCCTACGCCAAGGAGTTCAGGAAAGCGACAGAGGTCAAGCCCACGATGTCGAACGAGGTGGGCGCCAAGACAAAGGAGCTCATCGTGCAGATGACGGACGCTCTGAAGACGAACACAGTGGAACCTCGTAGTGGCCTTGGTCAACGCTTCAGTACCGCTCACAAGCCAGGCACCGACAACGCCAAGAAGCTCGAGGCGTATGTGAAACGACGAGGCGATGAGGGCGTGAAAACAAACGACGCAAAGAAGGAGTTCCGTATTCAATGGGCCAAGGAGCAGCTTGATAGCATCACCCACGGCAAGAAGGAGACGAACGAGTGGCAGGAGGTAGACGAGGAGACTGGCACATACGTACCATTCGCTGTTCTGGTAGAGAAGATGGGCTTCTTCTTCGACCCTGAGGGCGCCCTGGAGCGCGCCAAGAAGTACGCCGACAAGTGCATGGCCATGAAGGGCGGGTGGGTGGTCGACGATGAGATGGTGGAGGAGATCAACTTCTTCCACTTGGAGCGGAAGCACCGCACGATCCTCGCAAAGAAATGGGAGTCCTACACGCAGTCTCAGACGGGCGGGTCCAGTGCACAGGCGGAGGACAAGGCTTGCCCCGACGCGCCCACGGCTACGGATAAGGCCAAGGCCAGACGCAAGTCCAACGGCAAGAACGGCACTGGCGATGCAGTTCAAGGAGTTGCCGATGGAGCCCAGCCCGACGGTTTGGACAAACTTTTTGTCTCGGCCCAGCAGACCAAGAAACTGTACCACAACACCGTGGGGTCAGCATCTTCCCTCATCGATACGATCAAGACGAGCAACGACAAGAATTGGAAACGTTTCAATTCGCCTGACTTCGTAGGGGCCCTCACTGACCAGAAAGCGAAGGTGGAGCAGAGCGCCACGCCATTCGGCACGAACTTGCTCATCAAGGATTTGAGCGAGACCAAGAAGAGTCACACCGCAGCAGTCCTCACAACCGAGCTCGAGCACTTTGTCACGCTGAAAGGTGAGCTTAACAAGCTCGCCAAGCAGCACAACACGATCATCAAGATGTACACAGACTCCTCGGACCTCGACTGAAGACACTCCCGAGAGCCAACGGTTTCGGCGGCCTGAGGCCGTGAACAAGCCAGCAGTGTCGTCATTTGTATTTAGGTTGATGTCACTGTGTGGGCCATTTTGTCGGCCGCCCGAGGCGCGTCAGTGCCCCGAGCTCCAGATCCAGCCAGAAATCGCCTCATGATTTTTGTCATGAAAAAATCATCATGATTTTTTTTTCGACGAATGTTTCTAGCGGGGCGAAAAAATCATACTGATTTTTTCCATGAGTTTCTCATGATTTTGTTTCTGGCTGGTTCGAGGGGCCTGACTGAGCCCGCGCGAGCTTCGGGGTGGCCGCGGCAGCTTTGTCTCGTGCTTGACGGTGCCATCACAATCCCGGTTCGCGCCCCTGCCTGCTTGACGCGGAGACACGGAAGTTGAGGCAAGAAGCTACACATGAATTGGTCTGATGCATGCCAAACGCACGTACGAGTACGCACGCGCACGCGCGATGGAACAATCAAAACAACACAACATCATCATCACCAACATCAACAACACATCAAACCAGCACATCAGCATCATCATCATCAACATCATCATCATCATCATCATGATCAGCATCATCATCATCATCATCAGCATCATCATCAGTTTCATCTTCATCGCAGCCACACTCCTGCAACCAAAACCTGAACAACTCGGCTTTCGCCAGCCCCCTTCGTTTTTTTCACGATCGGGAAACCGGCATGCCCTCCCCACTACGCCAGCGTCGACATCATGGCCAGGGTTCCAGACCTCCGGTTACCAGCACGTTTCCGTCCGCTCGGTAAAATCGTGTGTGGCCACATGCTGGCACAGCAGCGACTAGAACACAATGTAGCACAATTTACCCTGATGGGCGTGCTGGGCCTTCCTGGGGTTGATTCTCACACTTGAAGAGGGGGGAGGAGGAGGAGGACGAGAAGGAGGAGGATGAGGAGGAGTAGGATCCTCCTCGACGCGTCTCCCGACGGGTGCATGATGCGCGATATTACATGTTTGTTAACGGGCTTTCTCAGTGTGCGTGTAGATAGGGCCGTGAACAGCCCAAAATCGAGCGTCAAAATTTTTGAAAATATTGACGCTGGTTTTTGGCCCAGAATCCCCCCCTCGGGCCTCGGTGGGAGGTTCTTGCGCCTCTAGTGCTCGACCGTGCAGCTCTCCTAGGAACAGCCCATCACTGATAGACTCTGACGTTTCTCTTGCCCTTCTGCATGCAGGCCCTGATGGCAGGCTGAGCCTGCACCCTGCCTGCATAGCCTATCCTAGGCGGGAATGGCGCGGGGGCCCTGCGCCAGCGACAGGCACGTGCACACTTTTCCTATACACTACCAGCTTTCAGACGCATGACATTGCCTCGAGGTCGAGTTGTTGTTGTTGTTCCTTCTCCTCTACCTCCTCCTCCAGCTCTCCCTCCTCCTCATCCTCCTCCTCCTCCTCCTCCTCCTCCTCCTCTCAGGGCCCCGCACGTGCACAGACAAGTACGTTTGACACATAGGCATTCAATCCACCGCCACATTCGCCATCACCATCACTGTAATAGCCGTTTTGGCTCTAGCTACTTGACATATGTCCGAGGCGTTTCCAGCACACCCTTGGGAAGACTCAGCAGATGCTGGCCCGCGTGCTTTCGACTTCGACCACAGAGGCGACGGCGACGACGGTGCATGGGGCATCATGGGGCGGTGAGTTTGAGTCGGATGGCGAAATCGTGGACATGGCTAAAAATTGTGCAGAGGAATTCTTGATGGTGCTTGCAAACCTATACACTACGTCAAAGATCAGCGCTGAAGATTATTGCCTGCTATGCTACTGGGCGGCCGAGGCTGGGATGCCCCGCGTTCGGAAGTTCGGGATGGGGCCGAATCGGCAAAGTGGGCATTATTCCCGCCACGTCAAGAAGCTATTCGGCTTCGACACCGTATCCACAACTCATTACACATTAGATATTCCGTCGTATGGTAAGCACGACCTAAGCAGGTCTACATTCAAACTTCAAGCTGTTCCGATCCACGAAATTGTAGAGAGAGAAGTTCAAGCTGACCCGACGTTGCCCCCCCAGTTGAAAGCCGCCGTAGACGGGCGAACATTGCCCAACATCTACTACAGCAACCCCGTCGTGCAAGCAGTTGACGACCCTCCCATGCCAATTGGGTTGTATCTGGACGGCGTCCCGTACTCCATCACCGGCAGCGTCGTCGGGGTATGGGTCACTAATGCGATCAGTGGCTCGCGCCACATCGTTGCTGTGTTTCGCAAGCGATTGGTCTGCAGATGCGGATGTCGTGGATGGTGCTCGTTCCACGCGCTGTGGGTATGGATTCATTGGTGCTTCAGCGCTCTTGCGTCGGGGACCTGGCCAAGCCAGAGGCACGACCAGGGCGAGTGGCACAACCAGGACAGTCATCGGCAATCGATGGCTGGTAAGAAGTTACAGTGCCGAGGGATACTGGCCCAGCTTCGGGCCGACTGGGCCGAGATGTGTGAGCGACTTGGTGTTCCCAATTGGAGGAGCAGCATTCGGCCATGCCCCTGTTGTGCTTCGCCCCCAGATCTACTACACGTCCACGGTGGCATATCAATGGATTATTCACCCTGGCACGAGAATTCAGATGCAGAATTTGATACAGCGCGCAAGCAATGCGAGCTCCGCGTAGTGATTGGCCACGACGATGTTAAATTGATCACGCAGCTTTTGAAGTGCGACAAACGGAAAACAAGTGGCTTGGGCAGGTGCTTGATTCGAGACGTGCCTACGCTGAATCTTCGGCAAGGCGACCGTCTCGAGCCCACGGCCGAGCTGCTCGACGTTGCAGCTTTCGAGGGTCTGTGCCCAACACCTGGTGATACAGCAGAGGTTGTATTTTGGCGAAGGTCGGAGGAGACGATTCTTATGCATCGGTGCCCGATCTGGGACGAGGAGTTGGGAATAACGCCGAACAGAGTAATATGTTATGACTTGCTTCACTGTCTGTACTTGGGGGTGATGAAACATTACGTGACAGTCTTGGTGTGGAAGCTCTTGTTGGCAGGGGTGTGGGGTGGCCAGCCAAGCAGCGGAAGCGAACACACCTTTGTTGCGATACAATGTTTGAGGACTGAGCTGTTCGATTGGTACCGCACGAGGGCGGCGTTGTACCCCGCCGAAAATCTGACGAGACTTGCCGATCTAGTCCCTTCCATGCTAGGCAATCCCAGCAAACGAGTTCTCAAAACAAAGGCAGCGGAAACACATGGCCTCCTCGTTGTCATGAAAGATGCGCGGGCCAAATACGAGCTGCGAATGCGAGACGCCGATCGTCATCGACGGGCCATCGACGCGCTGCTAGGCTTTGTCTCTACGTGCAGAACCAATCCTGTGAACATCGGCCCAGCAGCTTGCCAGGACCTCTCCCTCCAGCGTCGGTGGCACGGTCGGTCCCCCGCCCATGCAGCTTGTGAAACCTTTGGCTTGGGGGTGCGATTTCTCTCTCATCAGCGCCAGTGACGTCAACACGGTGGGGGGTGTTTGCACATGTGCGATGTCGTTTCTTCTTATCCGTAGTCTTTGTTGGAGGGGCCCTGGGGCCCGCGTAGCGAAACCAATCCTCGTCATCGTTTTCCTACTCCTCGTTCTGCCCTCTCCTCCCCCTCATCCCCGTTCCCACCCCCCTTTTGGGCCCCCTGGTGATCCACCCTCCCCCTGGTCCCCCCGCTGATCCTTCTTATCCCCCCTCCTCCTTCCACCCCTCCCACCCCCGCGTTGGCCACCCTGGCATCCACCTCCTCCTCCCCGTCCTCCTCGCCCTACTCATCACCCTCACTTCCATCCCCCCATGTGCTCCTCCCCCATCGTCCCCCGTTACTCCCTCCAGATCCCCCTCCTAATCCTCCCGCCCCCGTCCTCCTAATTGTCTTTTCGTGCTATTCCAGGAGTTGCTGGATCGATACAAATGCTTCTGTGAGAACACGCTGGATATCGTGGAACTGGCAACCCCCAAGAGACATCTGATGTGGCATCTGATCCGCCGAGCTGCTGATTTAGGGAACCCTGCCTCTTACAGTGCATGGGATGACGAGTCGGCAAACAAAACGCTGAAGCGCGCGTTGCAAAATGTGTCGCAGCTTTGCTTTGAGAGCGTGTGCTATTATAAGCTTGAGGCAGCGCTCGATATTGATCGGCAAACGAAGAAGCTAAAAAATTCGTAGAGAACAAATGCCACCTTTGCAACCGCCCTGTTTTCCAACTGCGCCCGCGCGGGGACGGCGGCGACGGCGGGGTGAAAGGCGAAGGGAAAAGAAAGATGAAGAGGCGGAAAAGGATAGCGAGAAAACGTAGGAATAAGAGGGACCGAAGGAGGGAGGGAACGAGGGAGGAAGAGGAGGGCGCCGCGCCTTCGAGAACTTCCAGGACCGCCCCCCCCCGCCGCCCAAGAGAGGAACACGGAGGGAGGGGGGGGGAGAGGAGGAGGAGGAAGAGGAGGAAAAGGAGGAGAAGGAGGCGGAGGAGGAGGAGGAGGAGGGGCAGGAAGAGGAGGAGGAGATGGAGAAAAGGTGTACAAAGGGGAGGAGCACGAGGAGGATCGTGAGGATTTTTATGCGCACCTACGCGTCTGAAGTACAACGCGTGCAACAAACCAAAATAATGGCACGCATATGCCATGAAAGCGGGTGAAACTTATCCCGCGAGCAGGGAACTCAATAACAAATGCTTTCCACGCTGTGGGGAACGAGCTGACGGTTATCTGAGATATCGTGGCACCTGTTCGTGATTCCTATTTTTAGGACACGCTCGCGTGGCTCCTGAATTGAGGAGGCGGTGGACCACAGGGGCGCTGGCGCTGGCGCCGGCGACGGCGGGGGCGCAGCGACGATTACCACCGCCACCACAGCCACCACTACCACAACCACCACCGCCTCAACCCACAACCACCACCACCAACAGCACCACGCAACCACCACCACCACCACAGCCACAACCACCACCCCGCCACCACCACAGCCACCAACAGCACCACGCAACAACCACCACCACCACAGCCACCACCACCACCACAACCACCACCACCACAACTCACCACCACCACCACAAAAGCCCACCACCACTACCACCACCACCATAATCTACCACACCACCACCACCACCGCCACGCCCACCACCACTACCAGCAGCACAACCCACCGCCACCACCAAACCAACACACCACCACCACCACCACGACCGCCACCACAACAAACGTCCACAAACCACCGCCACGACCACAACCACCACCACCATCAACCACCACCACACCACCACCACACCACCACAATCACCACCACCACCACAACTCACCATCACCACCACCACAAAAACCCACCACAACTACCACCACCACCACCACAATCTACCACACCACCACCACCGCCACAACCACTACCGCTACCAGCAGCACAACCCCCCACCGCCACCACCACCAAACCACCGCGCCACCACCGCCACCGCCGCCACCACCACCACCACCGGCACCACTTCCACAAACCACCGCCGCAACCACAACCCACCACCACCACACACCACTACCACACCACCACCAAACCACCACCACCACCACCACAACCCACCGCCACCGCCACCACCACAAACCACCACCACACCACCACCGAACCACCGCCGCCACCCACCGCCACCACCACCACCACCACCACGACAAACCACACCACCACAACCACCACAACCACCGCCACCGCCACCACCACCACTACAACCCGCCACCACTACCACCACCACCGTCCTCGTCGACGCTCCCCGCCGCCGCCGCCCGCCGCCGCAGGCACCCGCGCCGACCCAAAGATGGGAATCGTCGCCCCCGCCGCCGTCGCCAGCCGCCGCCGACGCAAGCGCCGGCCCGAGGAGAGGGGAAGCAGGGAGTGGAGGGGGGGGGGGGGGGGGGCAGTTCCAACCCCCCACCCCCTCCAAGCGACCACAGAATGCGCTCTTTCTCAAGGTAAGTGAGGCCCTTCAGGAATACCCTATCTATGTCCGTAGACGCTATCACCCAGTCAGGGTAACATGCGCCTTCGCTGGCCAATAGGCGTTGACTTGACCTTCTGGCCATTCCTGGGAACAAAAAACCACATTAAAAGCTCCTACATCCATGAACCCTCGCAGGACAAATCTCAGCCAGATTGCCCCGGCCATTTCTCCTTGTCATTTTTGACGAATTTCCAATTAGTTATACACGCGCCGCGAGGTCATGACGTTTGAGGCGTCTGAAAGATACCATCATGAAGCACTTGTTACCAAGAATTTGTTTGAGGTCTGTGTAAGGCGCCTTACCTACCAGCAATGTATTGGTTATTATTGCAGCCCTATTGGGCTGGTCATATTCCTTCACTACCACCGTGCGCTTAGCAGCTGCGGAGACGTCTATCCTCTTTGTGATGATGTTGTCGTTATGTAGTAGACTATACTGCTGTTCCGTTAGCCCGCTCTTGGCCGTGTCTGCTATAAAAACACCATCCGATATTTTGGCCACATTGGTCGTTGTCAAGAATTTAATCTTCGTCGTAATGTGGAACCGCGGAGATGTGGTACACGTCTGGACTATGGTAGCGTCATGCGTCTCCGCGATGGTAAGTCCCTGGGCCATCGTTGGCTGGGGTGACCAGGACTGTCTGGTCTGATACCATTATAGTGAATATAATACAAAGTGGTTCGAGTGTCGCGGTCTCGAGAAGCCCGCGTTCGTCCTGAAGCTCTGCGTGCCGAGCTTCGAGGACGTAAGCCTCGAAATCGGCTACTGGGTATTCTTGAGTCGGGGGGGGGGGCGCGCTGTGGGCGGGGGCATTTCGTTCTCGGGCGTTTCCGCCGATCGAGAATCACAGCGCGGTGCGGGGCCGTCCGCGTCCTCCTGACCTTCGAAAAGTCTTCGTCAAAGCTGGCCTGGGCCTTGAATGCTTCCAGAAAATGTATTACCCTTGCGTGTGTAGACCCAATGATTGCGCGTGCGTCGAGGGCTGTGCCGCTCGACTCGTAGCAGTGAAACCCCGGCGTGATATCATTGTCATTGTGGGCCAGGGTGCAACTGTCAGCGCAAGGGTAGTCGATGAATACTTTTGGCAAGTCGGGCTGTGACTACGTTCTCGACCGTAGAATAATTCCGGATCAGGTATTGCGATGCTATATGTACCTTAGGTGATAGCTTGCTAGCTGTGGTCATGCGCAAATATCCTTGCTCCGTTGGTGGGTATCCCAGGGTCGTCGCAAGTCTCCCTGCAGCTAGATCTGCGAAAACTGCAAGTACAATTCGAAGCGCTATGCTGTGTGAACCGAGTTCTCGGACCATCAGCACTTCGATGTATAGCGTATTCCCTTAATCAAGGTATTGAAAAGCAACTTCGCGATTGCCGACCCGCGCTCTGGCTTGGCCCATTCCAGGGTCCTTGCGTGCAACCGGGCATGGGCCATTCCAACCTTTCCAGCCGTCCTTCGTTGTGATGGATCGGTGGTAATATGCTCGATCACCGTTGCGATAGAGTACCTGGCCTAGTGGTGTTGTTTTAGTGCGCAGTGCTCTGTTGACTTTAGCAACTGCCGTAGCTTGCGTAATACCTCCCAGGCTGATCTCGCGCACCTGCTGTTCTCGTGAGTGGCCAGACGTTTCCGTCTGTTGTTCGTGGTCCAGAGTTGGCAGGTCAGGTAGATATGCCGGCTGGCGTCCGCGCTCCGCATGGCATGGAGATACCCGATTGTAGAACGTACAAGCGTTGGTCGTGAACATTGCTTCATGCAGTAGACGGGGGACGTTGAAATGTATGATATGTCGTCTCAGGTATTCCTCCATCACGTGCTTGGAGTGTCGTAGAGTTCCACTTCTGGATTCTATAATCGTGGCGTGTTGACCGCGCGCTCGGATCCTGAGCTCAGTGCCCATCTGAATATAGGATCTTGGCAGGGCTATGCTGCAACCGCGTGTAGTGGTATGCGTCCAGCACCGAGGTTATGATTTGGTCTAGGATTTCTCGGCCAACGGCAAAGCGAATGCGCCAGTCTATACTGTGGAATAAGATGTGCGTCTCATAAAAAAGAACTAGCCACGTCCACATTCCTCATTGAATTTCCCTGGCAATGCCACCGACGGCGTGACAGCGTTGCCCGGTTCTTCCCATGCTAGGGGTTCCCGACGCGAATCACACGCGCCTCTGATGAGGCTAAGCCTGTCGCCGTCAAGCCTCATCTTAGGCTCATTAGCATGGCGCAACCGTAGGTGTAGTTTTTGAACTCTTCGGCGACGACAGCTGGATCGAAACTTCGGAGGTTTTGCAGACTGACTTGGACATCAAAGCGAGTCCAATCAGGGAGTTTAGGATCAAGCGTTTCCGCAGCATCTTCCGCCGCGGGCGCCGGCGGAGATGGCCCTCCGCGTTGCGCGCGTCCCAGCCGACCACTGATTCTTAGATGGTCGTCGGAGCTCCTTGCGCCTCCCCCTCCTTCCCCGCCAGCGCGCGTTCCCGGCGTCATATCATGACTTCCAGCGCCCCGAGTGGCATCGGCAGAAAGACGTGAGCGGGTGCGAAATAGTCTGGGTTTGCCCGAGCTGAGCGCCTTCCGCTTGGTCGTGGAACATCTGGATGTGCTTCGGGTTCTGCTGGTGGGGCTGCTAGTGGGGCTGGCGCTTCCGCTGGTGGCTGTGGGGCGCTAGCTGGAGGTTGTCGCGGTTTGGCTGGCATCTCGCAATGTTTTGCGATATCTGAATTTGCCGCGCGTCTTCGTGTGTCGCGCCGCGTTCGAACCGTATTTTTTCTTGCGCCTCGCGCCCCCAGTAGATAGGGTCAACGTCGCGCCAGCGACACATGCGTGAGTCCCTTATGTGGTCTGGCGGATCCTTTCGGATGTTATCAACGCGCGCGGGGCGTCCTCGGCCTCCTGGTGGTGGCCCGGTTATGCGCCGGAGGGGCCACGTGGTACGTCCTCGGAGTCATGGTCAAAACCTGCACTGTTGACCACAACGACTGGGGTGCGTTTCCGCTTACTACACGGACCGACTGGGGATTCCAGGAGCTCCTTCGCGATGCGGACTGCAGCCGCGAAGACAGATTGAAATGCGCGCGCGTACTGTTGTGCTGCCGCAAGCTCCTCATTGTACACCTGTGCGCGTTCATGGCGACCGTTGCACCCTGCCCCTTGGAAGGGCGTCAGAAGGTCGGGGTGATTGCACATGATCTGCGTAAGCTTCCTGATGAAGGTGCCATGCGGATGTCTTAGCCCTGTGGCGCACTGATAGATTGAGATCTTGCGCGCGCGTTCGTTCCTGCAGTGTACGCCAAGCAAGTATTTCGATCCAGGCGCCCGCGGGTTGTTCGCGCATGCAGAATCTGCGCAAGTCGTCCTGCAGTTTGGCAACGGTGCCGCAGGAAGTGATGCGTGGCAGATCTTCTTGATGGTGTTTCCACCACGTCCATTACTTGATCACGGCGTTGAAATTTGATGTGATCCGGTGGCGCGGCAAGCTGGTAGTAGGATTGCCAGCCCTGCCCTGCGCGCGCGTAGGTAGTGCAATATAGCACGTTGCACCTCTAGGTTCCCCAAGTCCACTCCTGTTCTCTAATGAAGATTACAACCAGACGAAAGACGGCGCTGACATGCAAGTTGCGGTTTGCGCCCTATCCCACCGCAGACCTCCACCATATCAACGCCTCTTTTGTCAGTAACATAACGTCGGAATGACGTTGAAGATGTTGGCGTGCATGTCCGCAGATAGCGTGAAGAATGTTTGCTCCGAATCGGAGTCTGAATATGATTCATATGGTGCGTCGATACTGCAGTGCATGTTGCAGTCAAGACCCTTTAGGCTTTCGCCACAATCATCGTCTCCTTCCTTAATTGTTTATATCTTTTTGGGTTGGATGTTCGCCGCTCTGTCTGCTTTCTGCATTTCTCGTTGTTCAGTGCGCACTTCAGTCGGGCACGCCAGTTCAACGCTTGCGAGTTCAGAAACCGGTGGCAGCCCGAAGATCAGGGAAGGAGGGCAACAGTCATCCTGGATGATCCCCGTGTTCCTTTGCTTTGGGCGTGTCCGCGCGTATTCCCCGAGCGGCGCGGGCCCTGGGTCTCCCCGGTAGAAATGGGCGCGAACGTTCTTATCCCTTTCGGGCACTGCGGGCTCCAGTCGTAGCCTGTTGGCTGACCCTTGACGTTGGCGTCCTGCATCCTTCCGTTCGCGTCAAAGTCGCGACAACTCTTCTCGTGACAAGGGCCCATTGCTTACGGCCAGTAGCATCCAGTTGTACGAATCGAGGTGCATGTCGATCTGTACAAGTATGCATGTTGTACAGCGTGTCCGCCGTTTCTTGCTAGGTTGCTTGGCTACTGTTTCCAATGGGCATTTGGCAAGTGTCACTAGGACGTGATGACGCCATTAGGCGCGTTGTTGGTCACGGCCGCGCCGGCCGAGCGCGCGTTGGGTAGGGTCCACGCATGTGCATCTACATTGCTGTGGGGGTACGGCTGTGCGTAGTTGCAGCCTGCAGGTAAGAACCGCTGGGCGCGGTATCCCTGCGGTCGTATTTAAGTCCAAAGTAACATAAGCGCATGCGTATCGCAGCGAGGTGTAGGTCATAAAACATATACTTAATGGGCTGAAATTTCCGCAACTAGCCTGGAGGACTCATCATTGCGATTTGCATCCTTACCCCTGGCTTGAATTTCAAGATTGCGCATCCGATTCCAATGCGCACCTGTCCTCTTGCCCAGCGCGTGCATATGCCAGTCCGCTGGCGTGGAGATCCATAGCAACTCATAATCTCCAGCCAGCGCAGCTCCCACGTGCATGGAACCATTGGCCGACATAACTTCTGCATGATCCTATCGCATGTGCATCCACGCCGGCGGAGTTGAGCGGAAGCAATGCGAAAATATTATATGATCAGGCAGCGGGCAAGCACCGGCTCACTAGACCGACCAGCTGCGGACCGGCTCTCTTTTCGGCCTGCCCCTGCACGGGGCGCTAGTGCTTCTACCGTGCTCGGGGGCGTCAGCGCCCGCAGCCGTATACGTGCTGGAGGTGCTGTTGGGGCCCCTCCCAATGCTGGCAATCGACTGGCCAGCGTCTCCGCTGGTCGAGTCGGTTTCGCCCATGGCATAATGCGGGACAGGGGCCCAATGCTCCGCCGCCTGGTCGACCTGCTCCAGGAGAAGGTCCTCCATCAGGTTCAACGTCTCCATGCGGTCCGGGTCTGCCGCGCGAGGAATGTGCGCGACCTGGCGAGCGCGGTGGCAGTCGAGGTGGCGCTTAACGATGTCGATCACGGATTCCATCCTGTGCGCGGGCATTAGGCCTCTGCGCCAGATCACGCAGCGCGAGCCCGGCAGCTGCGTCGGGATTGCCAGGCCTCGTGAACTGGTTAATACCTTGCGTTTCCACTTCCACTTGCGCCTGCTGCAATTCCGCTTCCGCCAGTGCTCTTCCGCGCGCTTCGTAGCAACGCGGCCGTGCGTCTTAAGACTGCGTCTCCGCATTGCTCATTGGGTCCCCCTCGCGACCCTGAGGGCGCGAGCCGTCGGCGGATTCCGCATCGGCGTAATTTCAAGCCACCGTGAAAGAGTTGCACCCACCAGCCACCCTACTGTCTGCCTTACACATAATGTTGAAACAAGTGCCCCCAGGCATGTGGGGTCCGCTGCACTTCGTCATCTCAGCGCCCTAGTATTGGGCGCGCGGGATGACCAGATGGCCGCTGATGCTTCTCCAAACGGAGGATCCACCTTCGCCCGCCTGAACATTGCATTGGGCCTCGTCCGGGAAAGTGATCTTCTCTCTCCCGTGTTCAAGCACCGCGATTACGCGTCTCTGCTGAGGGCTGGTCAGGCCCAGGAGGGCTGGGATGTCAGCGCCAAAGCCTTCTGCGGCATTGTCGGCAAAGGTGTGCATCTGCTTCTCGTTGAGATAGTCGCAAACAATGGGGGATTTCCCCAAAGTCCTGCATATGACCGGCCCCGCGCCAACTCCGATGACATATGGCGTGTCCGCCAGATCGCGGCGCGCAGTCTGAATGCCGCGCTTTCAGGCATGCCCCATCGAAGTACCTGGCCGCATTCTGTCCGATAGTGTTACTATCTGGGCCGATATCTACGAGGATAAACAGTCGACCATCGGACAGCGTGGATTTGAGCGGCCCCTGGGCGTGGAATTGACGCCCACAGGGCGCGCGCGCGGATGTCTGGCGCGCCGGCGCAGCGTCTCCGCCGTCGTTCGACCGCCAACTCTTCCATGGAAGCGCGCCCATGCTCCCAGTCAGCAAGCCGCCCGTAGTGCTCGTCATTGGCCGCAGGCTCGATCGCCGAGATCATTTGGACATTGGCGAGCACCTGGCGCGCCGCATGGTCAGCTGCGCCTGCCTCTCCAACAAGCGGTCATCGGCTGGGTCGTCTGACCGTGGCGCAGGCGTCTCCGTCTGCGCGTCGTCGTGGGCCGTGGTCGCGGTCCGCTCATGTGGTGCGCTGTCAGGCGAGTTCCCCCGCGGAGGATCGTCGTTTGGCGATTCCACCGGCGGCGTGTCCGCCTGTATCTGGGCGGGCTGCTGGCGCGCCCCCAGTAGCTGGAGCTGCGGCGCTGAGGCCTGGGGCTGCAGCGAGATGAGCTCAACGGCCGTAATCGCTGCGACTCATCAGCGCGACAGCTGGGGCCGCAACGCACAGCGCAGGGAGCCTCCATGGGAGCGCCCCGCCTCTGGTTGACCACATGTGCCCTGTTCATACTACCCCAGCGTATGCAGTAGTCCTGATGCCCGCATTGGAGATGCCATAGGGCCCTCCTTGGCTGGAAGGGCTGCAGCTCTGCTCCAGGATGTTCTCTTGGAGGTGGTGGCACCTTTGGGAGAGGCGGCGTTGTCGTCGTCGTCGTCGTCGTCGTCGTCCCGCCCGAGAGGCTGCGCGCAGGGCCACGACGCCGAACAAAAAACCCGTGCGTGCGTGTGTGTGTGTGTGTGTGTTTCTTTGTGTGTGTGTGTGTCTGTGTCTGTGTGTGTCTGTGTCTGTGTGTGTGTGTGTGTCTGTGTGTGTCTGTGTCTGTGCGTGTGTGTGTGTGCGTGTGCGTGTGCGTGTGCGTGTGCGTGTGCGTGTGCGTGTGCGTGTGCGTGTGCGCTGCTCGGCGCGCGGGCCCCCGCGGGGCCCCGAGGCGGACCCTCTGGAAGCCCTGGGTAAAGGGGCCACAGATAAATATACAAAAATCCCATGAGTCCCTCCATCTTCCAATATCTCCTAGGTTTTCATACTCCTCCCCACTTACCATATTTTCACATATATATATATATATACATATATATAAATATATATTCCACCAATGTTCTGGGAAATCGACGATGAATTGTGTCTGTGTTTTTCCCCTCCTGACCGGGTGAGGCGCTGCAGTTCCTTGCTCGGGCCCTGGGGCCACCATGGGCGGATCCAGCTCGGAAGCGCGTGGACTCCTGAGATCTGGGCGCTGCAGTCCTTGCACGCCGAGCGTTCTCGACACGGCGTCGGGCCCTGGGGCCATCAGAGATCGCTGCGGCTCGAAGGCGCAGCAGAAAGACGCGGTCTGAGACTCAGGTCGTCATTTTCCACGATGCTGCATCTTTTCGCAACGTCGGATCTCAAGGAAGATCTGGCGGCATTGCCTGGGGAACGTGCGGGGGGGGTCCAAACTGGCACCAGCTTAAAGGGAGCTGAGCTGCAGCAGGTCTTAAGCTCAACCGCCATCCTCTTGCGCTGCTGCACTGGCGGGGTGGCTTGTCGGGGGGCAGCTCGACAGCAATTGCATTATCCAGCGGACGACGAATACGCAAGAGAGGTATGCATAGACAAGAGGAAGAGGAGGAAGGATGAGGACGACGGCGACGGTGATGAGGAGAAGTAGAACCAGGTGGATGATGCGGACGTGGACCATTGCGATCGTTAGGCTCCTGGCGATGACCGCGGTATGCAACTAAGGACGATGGTGATGGTGGTGATGATGATCAGCATGATACCACGACGGGGATGATGATGACGACGGTGGTATTGATGCTTTCGGCAGCTGAGCTCTGCGTGCAGTTCTCAGAGGTATGTGGGTGGAACATGCCAATGCGCGACGCAACCCCAGCCAACGTGCCAGACGACTGGTGGGTCTCTACCCGCTACTCTGGGCGTGCGCCGTGGATGCACTGGGACTCCTGGCGGGGATCAGAAGCGAACCTGGATCGACTGCCTCACCCCCCCCTTATGGAAGAAGAGTTCCGTGCCACGCGTGCAGCGCGACGAGCAAGAGCGAAGAATGCGCACGCAACTCCAGCGGTTGCACCTCGGGAGCTGACCAGTGGCTGCGACAAAACCTTCTCTGCCTTGCTGCAAATGGAAAATTCGAACATGCCTGATGCCTTGAGCGCGGCGCGCCAACTCGGGATATCCCGCATCTGCAAAAGCTCCGCTCCCTCATAAGGACAGCAGGTTCGTGTCGTGACGACCCAAGCGCTGGTTTCTGACGCCGCGTGGATGGTTCGGCTGGTAAGGCTTCGGGTTACGAACAGACAGCCCCCGAGGTAGTCAGTCCCCAGCTGGCCTTATCAGGCCCATCGAGTAGTCCCAGCTGGCCTCAACGGGCCCCCCCGTAGTATGTGGTCTCAACACCCTGGCGCCGCCTCCTGCGGCACTCTTTGAGGTGTTGAGACCGCACTGGACTATTCGGGTGGCATGTTGAAACCAGCTGACACTACTCTGCAAGCCTGTTGAGGCCAGCTGGGACTGACTACATGGGGGGCTGTCTGTGCGCAACCTGAAGCCTTCGATACGCTACCATTCGATCGCCAGTTCGCTACATCTAGGCCGATTCTTGGCTATTGGCGTTCAGCATTGAACGCCCGCGACGGGGTCACTGCCGCGTCGGCACGACACGAACTTCCCTCGACCTCCGGCCCCAGACAGAGAAAGCCAATGAATCCAACCTTCCATCAGGCAGGCCTGCCCGCCGGGCGGACTCAGAGCTCATCGTGCGCCTCGTCCTCGTCCTCCTCGTCGCCCCCACCGCCACCGCCACCCCCGGAACCGTAGTACTTCGAGACGATGGGGGCGCAGATGTTCTCGACCTCCTTGTGCTTCTCCTTAATCTCCTCGGGCTCGGCCTCGGGGTTGGAGTCCAGCCAGGACTGCCCGTCCTTGAGGGCGTCAAGGATCTTCTCCTTCTCCTCGGAATCCATCTTCTCACTCAGACCCTTGTTTTCGCCAGAGCCCTCAGTCGCGGACCTCATCGAGTGGATGTAACCGTCGAACGCGTTCTTGGCGTCCACGCGCTCCTTGACCTTCTTGTCCTCGTCCGCGAACTGTTCCGCCTCCTTGATCATCTTCTCGATCTGCTCCTCCGTCAGCCGACCCTTGTCGTTGGTGATGGTAATCTTCTCCTCTTTTCCAGTGCCCTTATCCTGGGCGCCGACCGCCAAAATTCCGTTAGAGTCGATCTCGAAAGTAACCTCTATCTGCGGCTGACCACGCGGTGCAGGTGGTATCCCACCGAGTTCGAACTTGCCCAACTGGTGATTGTCCTTCGTCATGGGCCGCTCGCCCTCGAAAACCTGAATGTTCACTGCCGGCTGGTTGTCCTGGATCCTCCGCCTCCTCCCCCTCCTCCTCCACATCCTGCTCCTCCTCCTCCTCCTCGCCCTCCACTCCCTCTCCCTCTTTTTCCCCCTTTCAACTCCCCGCCTTCCGCCTCTCCCTCCTCCTTCTCTTCCCCCTCCTCCTCCTCCTCCTCCTCCTCCTGATTTTTCCTAGAGCCCTGCAGACGGATGTCTGAAGTGTCCACATCATGTAGAAAGGACCGCAACCAATACTCGCCCGCAGGAGCCGGAAACAAAACCACCGCCCGAAATACCGACTAGCACATGCAACGAAAATCGTGACGGGAGGCGCCACTCCGACGACCGCGGGGGCGCATGCAGCCTTGATGGGAAGCGCAACCCAACAGACGTGGGGCGAACGGGCTATGGCGTAGCAGGCATGAGAACGGACGCACTCGGCGCATCAAAAACGCTGCTGATCGGCACTCACTGGCGGACGATCTCAGGGCTCCTGGCGGCCATGCGGCAATGCATCTCGCCGAAGGCGGCCGCGTCGCTGAATTGAAGCAGTAAAAACGCGGCTTCCATGGGTTGTCCTTCTCGAGCAGCAAGCTCGCACAACAGCTGGAACACCTGGTCGTTGGCAGCTGGGCCCCGATGTTGGCGTTCGAAGGCGGTCGTCTGGAACGCGACGCCACAAGACCGCTTCGCGCGGGAGCCAATTGGCTCGAGACAAGATACCTTGACGCAGACGGCCTCAGCGCCACTCTTGATGGTCCGGCGGCCCGCAGCGTCGTCGTAAAAGCTCATGACGCCTTTGCATCCGTTCAGCAGTGGCCGAGCCTTGAGGCCGACAAGGCGCGCGGCCATGCCTGGAACGAAGGCATGGTTCTCGCCGTGCTGCCGAGGAACTTCGGCATTTCCGTGCCTCTGGGGCCTCGCCACATCAATGATAAACTCTTCCTCTCACAGTGTTCGATCTCCGTCGCCACAGAGCGCGAAGCGGCCGCGCAACCTTCCACGGGCGGCTACTCGCTGGGCGACTCCCCCTTCTCGTGCGCCAGGACTGACCCGATGGACTCGGCGTGCGTCTAACGCTGTGGGCCTTCCAACATCGCATGGCGCATGGCCTTCGGAACAGCAGAAAGACCGTCAAAGCGGACAGGAACGGGCCTCACGATAAAGCAGATGCGGGATTCGCCTTTGGAGATCTTGCGCCTGTGGACCACAATGATGGCGTTGTCCATGTCCAAGTCCACATTCTGGAATAAACTGATCATGGGGTTGTTCCGCATGATGAACTCGTCGCTCTGGCTGCGCAGCTTGATATCGTTTTGCCGGCCACTCGCCAGCTCCTGGATGACGCGCCGGAGCCTGGCTGCAGAGGCCATGGCGCCCGGGAAAGCAAGGGGGGAGCAACGGCTCGCAAGTGCAATCAGGTGTCACCACCTCAGGCAAACGCCTGAGCCCCAGGGACTTCCTCCTCATGTTCCTCCTTTTCCTCCTCGTTTTCCTCTTCCTCCTCCCCCTTCCCACCTCCACTTCCTCCACTCCACGTCGTTATGGATAATTTCTCCCTGTCCCACCCCGAGGATTTTTTGGGGTGGACAAAGCGTTTCGCTTGACAGTTTTTCATCACTTACGACCGCGAAGCTCAAACAATGACAACAGCTTCACTGATGGAAGGCGGGTCGTCTTCAAAATGTTGCTCTCGCCTCAGCACCGCGCACATTCGTTTTTGATATTTGTGATAATTTCACGGGTTGAAGGCGGTTCATTTTCAAAATGGTGCTCTCGTTTTAGCGCCGCGCACATTTGTTTCCCAACCCTCCCTTGGTTGGGTTCTCGTTTTGAATAAATCACTGTGGTCTCCACCTCTCCTTCTCTTCCTCCTCCTGCTTCCCTTCCTCCTGTTGCTCCGCCTCGTGACCTCGCCGTCCCTTGGGGGGCTGCGATTTGCGAACCTGACGCAAGTTTCGTGGGCTCCTAGGGTGCCCAGCGGAACGTCATACATAGATCACCACGAGACCTCGCCGTCCCCTGGGGGGCTTGCGATCTGCAAAACTGACGCCACTGTCGTGGGCTTCTGGGAGGGCCAGCGGAGGTACGTCATATGCAGATCACCACGGGACCTCGCCGTCCCCTTGGGGGCCTACGATCCGCGAAACTGGCGCCACTTGCGTGGACGCCTGGGAAGCCCAGCGGAGGTAGGCACGTCCCACGCAGATCACCACGAGACCTCGCCGTCCCCTGGGAGGCCTGCGATCTGCGAAACTGACGCCACTGTCGTGGGCTCCTGGGAGGACCAACGGAGGTACGTCATACACAGATCACCACGAGACCTCGCCGTCCCCTTGGGGGCCTGCGATCTGCATATCAGCCAGCGTTGACGCCAAATAGATAGGAGGACAGGAGGAGGGCGGGAGAAGGACGAAAAGAGGACGGGAGCAGGACGGGGGGAGAACGGGAGGAGCAACATCAAGCGCAAGCAAGCAAGCGGAAGCAAGCAAGCGCAAACGAGCAATAACAAGCAAGCAAGCGCCAGCGATCCAGTGCAAGCAAGCAAGGGCAAGCAAGAGCAAGCAAGCGAGAGCAAACACGCAAGAGCAAGCAAGCAAGCGCCATTGGAAAAAGGGGGGGCGCCATTGGAAAAAAGGGGTGGGTGCGTTGGAAAAAAAAGGGGGGTCTTACATACCAACTACCTATGATGAGCTAGGACTATTATAGGGCAAGCCTATTTGGAGAAAAAAAAAGGCTGTCACTTTTGTGGGCGTCTGGGAAGGGCCGGCGGAAGTACGTCATGCGCAAATCACCATGAGACCTCGCCGTCCCCGGGCGGGCTGCGATCTGCGAAACTGACGCCAGTTTCGTGGGCTTCTGGGATGGCCAGCGGAGGTTCGTCATACGCAAATCACAACGAGACCTCGCCGTCCCCTGGGGGGCCAGCGATCTGCGAAACTGACGCCACTTTCGCGGGCTCCTGGGAAGCCCAGCGGAGGTACGTCCCACGCAGATCACCACGAGACTTCGCCGTCCCCTGGGGGCTGCGATCTGCGAAACCGTCGGTATTGAAACGGCTTCCCGGGAGGGCCAACGAAGGTACGTCCTACGCAGATCACCACGAGTCCTCGCCGTTCCTGGGGGGGCGGGTTGCGATCTGCGACACTGTCGCCACGTTCGTGGGCTTCTGGGGGGGCCAACGGGGGTGCGTCATACGCAGATCACCGAGGCCTCGCCGCCCCATGGGTGGCTGCGATATGCGAAAGTGTTGCTGATTTCGCTGGCTTCTGTGAAGGCCAGCGGTGGTACGTCCTACTCGGGTCACCACGACACCTCGCCGTCCCCTGGGGGGGTGCGATCTGCGAAACTGATGCCACTATCGCGGCTCCCGGGAGGGCCAACGGAGGTGCGTCATACGCAGATCACCGGTTCCTGGGAGGGCCAGCGGAGGTACGTCCTACGCAGATCACCACGAGCCGTCTTGCGCCCCTCCGCCGTGGGCATCAGGTCCAGTGCGTTGCGTAGCTGAGCTCCTATCGCCTTGGTGCCAGGCGTGTCGAACATCTTCGCGCCCTCCTTGGAACCGAACTTGATGATCTCCGAAACGTGCTTCGGGTCGGCGTGCCAGAAGAAGCCTGGCAGTAGTGTCTCGGGCAGTTGTTCGTCGTAGCCGCAGCTGCGCTTGAGGTAGCGGGCCGCCCCAGGATGTGCAGGACCGAGTGGAGGATATGATGTGATCTCGTACTCCGTGCTCAAGACTTCGTCTAGTTGGTCCAACGTCGCGACGTGGCCCTCTGCGATGATGTCGTCGCCATGCACCCCCATCGTAGCGTCGTTGCCGTCGCCGCAGAGGTTGGCAAAGTAGAACATGCCTGGCGCACCCTTCAAAGCCTTGCCTCCTGCGTCGTCCGAGGTAGCCTTCACGTTCTCGCCCCGCGCCTGGTGGCCAGGCGGGTCCCGTGCAGCGCCTTGAGCAACTCCCAGCAGTAGCCTCGCTCGCAGAGCTCGCTCCCTGGGTGAACGTAGATCTTCTCTTGCAGGTCGCCGTTGAAGAACGCCTTGCGGACATCCCAGATGCGGATGCACCGTCTGTGCTCCCCGTCCTTGTCTGGCTTGCCGGCGGCTAAGCTCAGGATCGATCTGATCATCGCCAGCGGCGGGGTGCCTTGGCGGTTGCCCTCTCGATGCTGATGGGCCACCTCGGTCGCCACGAAGCACCAACGCACCTCGCCAGCCTTTTCAAGAGCAATAGGAAATCCTCCCACATGCTTGCCTCCAGGCACGCAGTCGGCGATGCGGATCTTGCGGTGCACGCCGCACTCGGCCATGGCCTGGAGTTCATCTGCCTTGCCCTTCTGGTACTTGACTTCGTCGAGGGGCTCTCCAGTGTAGTAATCGTAGTGGATATTCGCGGCAGGCTCGGGCTCCTGGCTCCAGTCGCACTGTTCAGATGTCCGACGTCTCGACCACAGCGCGCGCAGGCTAGCCGCGACCTCCGCGTCAGGGTTGAGATTCTTGGCAGCTCCGATGAGGCGCCTCCTGCGCGCGCCCTCTCCGTCGTGATCGCATCGGTAAGCGCAGCGCCCCACATGGCCCTCGCACAGGCCGTCGCACCGCTCAGCTGCCTTCGGGATCACGTCCCAAGGCGGGTCCTCCTCCTGGCCATCGCCCGCCTCGCAGACTGCCAGCTCACAGACCGAGAGGCCTGCGAGGACCACCACCTCGGGTGCCTTCACCAGGGTGCCGATCCGCTGTCGCTTGTTCGGCTCGATGATCTCCTGGACAAGCTCCGGCGCGGACGCTCCGACTTACAGGTGTCCATCCCGTGTGTAGCGGATGCGGCCGCAGGCGTGGGTGAGGTGGGAGCTGCGGCCGATGCTGGAGTGCTGGCCTGTGCCAACGGCTGAGCTGCCCTGTGGCTCCGTCTGCGGCTGCTCGAGATTGAACAGGCCCCTGCTGTGGAGCTGGGGTTCCGGGTGCCACTCCGCCCTTGGTCTCCTCCAAGAGCTTCGCCTCCAGCCTCTCCTGCGCGATCGTCGATGCGCTGCCTGCGCTGGTCGCTGCGCTGGCCCTTTCCGTAGGAACACTTGGGGCAGTTGTCCGTCGGGCCATGCGCGTTCAGCATGTTCTCGGTAATATACGTGGACTTCCTGATAGTCGACCTCACTCTCTCAGGTACTGGGGCCCAGGGCGCGACGTCGATCTGCTTGATAAGCTCGGCGTTCCAGCGAAACTCCTCGGGCATGCGGCGGACTGCGCGCACCTTCAGGAGGCCCCGCTGCAAGTCCACCACCAGGTGCTGGTCGTCAAACTCCGACTTGCCAACCCAGATGCCCTTGGCGAAGCGCGCCTCGAACTTGCCCTGGCCCGCTGCAGCGCGGGGCGCGATGCGGCGCCATGCCTGCTCGCCGACCTCCGCGACCTCGCCAGCATAATCTCGTCCGAAGAGGTACTTGTAGCTGGATCATCCGTGGCTCCTCGGCTGGAACCTCGCGATGTACCAGCCGACCGTGTTGGCCAGGAAGGCGAGGATGGAGTCCGTGAGCTCGAGCTTGCAGCCTAGCTTGGTCTCGAGGGAAAACCGCAGCGTGAAAAGTAGTCCCGCAGCTGCTCCATTGCTGGCCTCGATGCGCCCCGTGCTATTGGACGAGTACGCTGGGCCTTACCGCGCCACCGTGGAGTGCGACCTGAGCTTCTTCACCTGCTCCGCCACGGCAACGATTGCGTTCTCGCCATCCGTGAGCAGAGTCGCAGTCGCGTGGCCCCAGCTGTCGATGAGCTTGGCGACGTAGTGCGCCTTGTAGTCGCCCCATCTGCTTGGAGCCGAACAGCGCGGCAGACGCGTTGGACCTGCAGTCCGCGACGTTCAGGATCGCGGGCATCTCTCCCCGCCCCTTCTGCTCGAGCTTCCGAAAGTCAACGACCTTGACGACGTAGCCATTCATCATAGTGTACTTCCCGGCGATCTCGTCCGTAGCCACGAAGAAGAAGTCCATCTCCACAACGGGGTACTCGCCCTCCTTCTTCTGCTCTGAGCTCGTCTCGTGGGGGGCGTCCTTCCCGCGGCCCATGACGCACTCGCTGCGCCATGACGTGAACGGAAGATGATGTGCTACGTGAGCTCTCCTCTCCTCCGCCGAGGGTTGTCCTGGCCTGGGGAGTTCCTTCGCCTTCAGGGTGACGTTCTCGCTGGGGTCTGGTCCAAGCGCCGTCGGTCGCTGCTGTCGGCCCTGCGTCTGGCACCTGCGCTGGCAGGGTCTTGCGCGTCGCGCCGATGCACAGCTGCTCGCCGAGCTGCTCGTCGCCGACCTCCTCGAAGTAGTCTGGCTCGGCAATGGCCGCCATGCGCACCGCGCGTTTGCCTGTGGCCCCGCTGTCCAGCATCTCGTCGTACTCCAAGTAGCACGTGCCTCGATCCTTCGTCAGTTTGATCGAGCTCGCTGCCGTCGGGGGTGAGATCGGGCTGTCTACAATCCAGTCGCCCAATGGGGAGTGGATGACCGACTTGCCTTGCTTGGTGATCGCGTCGGTAGACATCACGGGGAACTCAACGTCGGCGGCCTGGGCCGAGATCTGGATCACGTCCTGACCCGTCTTGAGTCGGACGTCCGTCCTGCCGCAGTGCTGTACCTGCGTGCCGTCGATGGCCTGCAGCTAGGAGATGCGCGAGCTGGCGAGCTCGTAGCCCTTGTCCTTCAGCATCTTGTAGGGGAACGCGGTGACCTGAGCTCCAGAAACGATCATGATCCCTTGGACTCCACGCGCGGCCGCGATACGAACACTGTCTCCGTCATCTCTGCCTCTCGAGCGCGCGTGATCCGCGGACCTCGACCTCTGCTTCGACATCTCCACCGACAGGGCAAAGATGTACTTCGGCTGGATCGTGTCCTGATCTGCGAAGAGACCGTTGACCCCTCGCATCCTTAGCGGCATCGTGGGTAGCGCGCTCGCCGTCGACGTTGCTCCCGAGGAGCCTGGTCCCGTCAGCTGCGTCATCGCGTGCACTGTGTTGGGTGTCGACGTCTGCGAACTCGGGTTGGTGCTCGGGCCCTGCGGATGATGAGCTCCGCGAGGCCCCTGAGCTCCCGCTGCGGCAAGTGCTGCCGTCGTGGCTCCCCGCTGCTTCTTCTCGCCCTTGGCCTTCTTCTTTGCCTCGGCCTTGGCTTCCGTCTCGCGCTTGAACTTGCGGCAGTCGTCTTTGACGTGATTCGGCTTCTCGCAGCGACTGCACCACTTCCTCGGGTGGTTCGGGTTGCCCTTCGCCTTCGGCTCGAACCTGTTCTTGCTCTTGTCTTTGCCCTTGTCGCCCTTGCCCTTTCCTTTTCCCTTCGACTTCCCTTTCAACGCATTGATCTCCATCGGGTCGCCATCGAAGCTACGCTGGGCCTTCCGGGCGCTCAGGACCTCATTCTTCACCTCGAGGTAAGTGGCGAAGTTGCGAAGGTTGCGGAAGACGTGCTTCTGCAAGCCGCTCTCGTTCTGCAGCGCGCCGAGCAAGATCCCCTTCTTGATGTTGTCGCTCACCTGCTCGTCGGCCGCCTTCTCGTACTTGCTGATCTCGAGATCCAGCTTCTCTATCTCGTTGGCCACGCCCGCGCCCGTCGGAAACTGCGTGGACATCAACTTCCTCATGCGCGCGACCACATTGCCAGGCTCGTTGGGCGCAGACTCGGCCTTCAGGCGTACCCATGCTTGACCACCTTCACCGTGCAACACGTTGCGCATGATGGTCTCTCCTGCAGGGTCTTCTGGCATCGCCAGCACTAGCATGTAGTAGAGCTGTGTCGGGAGGTCTTCCCAGTCCACGTCGTCGACAGTCATGGTGGCATTCTTGGCGTCGTCGAGATGCTCTAGGTTCTTCTCATCTAGCTTGTCGAAGAACTCCCTGTAGCGCTTGTCATTGGCCACCATGTAAGCTCTCCAGTGAAACTCCCAAGTTGACCAGCCGCTTCTGGCCCCGTCGAACTGCTTGACCTTCCCTATGATATTGGCGTCTAGCACGCCCTCGAAGCGCTGCGCGATGCGCACTGCTGGTGCTGCTGGTTGGGCCTGCTGCTGCTGCTGTCGTTGCTGAGCTTGTAGCTGCTGCACCGTCGCCAGCAGGTCCGCTATCTGCTGCTGCTGGGCCAGCAGCTGCGCCTCCATGGCTGCGCTCTGCTGTTATGAGAGTCGCGCAGTGGGTTTCGGTCCACGAAACTATCCTCAGCTCCGCGCTACCATGTTTCAGCTCTCTCATAGAATAAGATTGGCGGAGAGATGAATATTGCTCCTTTTCTTGAGCCATAATCACATGTGCGGGACTATCGCGCGGCAGCGCGCGACCAGCTGCCTCTTGCACCGAACGGGTCCCCCTCACAGATTTGCCCATGGGACGAGCACGTAGCCAAGCGTCCTAGCTACGCGCAGCACGTCTTGCATGATACCCGACAGATTACGGCACGCCGTTTGCGTTAAGAGCTGACTTCCCCTCACGTGGCAAGACATACAATGCCACGCCAGTTGGGCCCAGACCGCGAGGTGCAATCTAGCGGCCAGCGGGGGCGGGGGCGGGGCACCCGCTCAAAGGTTCCGTACAGCTCTTCCGTGGGCGGCAAAAGGTTGAAATCGTCCAGCATTGTTTTAGCAACACTCTGAAATAGCTTTGTGAGTTTTCTATATTCCTGGATATCTCTTCCCAACACATTGTTTCCTAGCGCCGCCTCCTTCGCATTGGCGTCGGCATGGGCGTTCCCTCTGATCATGGGAAGATCCTATGGTGACGAGGCGTCAGACTCCCCCAAATGAGCCTTGACCTCATTCATCACCACTCGCAATGGTTTGGTGAGCGTCCAGAAAGCAGCATAGGTATTCACGTGGCTCTTGGCTCTGAGAGGGTCAGCGGCACCATCTACTAAGGCCTGGAATTCTGCATTCAGGGTCGTAGGCGAGGTTCTTAGTCTGCAGTGCCCATTAGCCGCCATCATACCAAAGTGCTCCACGGTCGCCGCGGTCTTCGGTAAGTCCCTCGGTATCGGTCCCTGGATCCATCTAAGAAGCTCCGCTAGATCGTTGAGCTGCACTGCGCTCCATCCTGCCCTCGCGGCCTCCTCCGTCGCCCCGTGAAAGCAAGAATCGTCAGGAAAGATGTGCCCCCCCACCCCCCTCGGGAAGGTCGCAAAGCTCGCATTCACCGTAAGGGGTGAAATACTGGACACACGCATCGTCCACAGGCCTGTCCAGGATGTTGGGCTGGGGCATCCAGAGGTTCGTGAAGAGCGGATCCGAATCTCCCAGGGTTCTGCCTATTTCTTGAATCTCTGGATCGATCCCTTCTCGGTGGGCTTCAAAGCGGGGCACGTCCATGCACAATGATATACAGTATCACGACCCCCGCAAAACTTACACTTACCGTCGATGTCGCACCCCCACCTATGGAGATCTACAGCGATAACATACCCCTCCGAAAACACGCTGAGAAGATCTGCGACTTTCTGGCCAGGTTCCTCCTCCCGCTCTTCCTCCTCCTCCTATTCCTCCTCCTCCTCCTCCTCCTCCTCCTCCTCCTCCTTCTCCTCCCCTCTCCCTTCTCTTTTCCAATCTGTCCTGGTATGTGGAGAAAATCTGCGATTTCTTGGTCGGGATTACGGTGTTCCGGCCGATCAGCTTGGTCATCACGCCTCCCACGGTTTCGATACCCAGCGTGAGAGGAGTGACATCGAGCAGCAAGAGATCCTGGCCACCCTCGCCGCTCAAGATGCCAGCCTGCACAGCGGCTCCATAGGCCACCGCCTCGTCCGGGTTGATACCGCGGTTCGGCTCCTTGCCGTTGAAGAACTCCTTGATCAGCTGCTGCACCTTCGGGATGCGCGTGGAACCGCCGACGAGCACAATCTCGTCAATCTGGTTCTTCTTGAGGCCAGAATCATCCAAGACCTGCTTGACGGGGCCAATCGTGTTCTTGAACAGGTCGGCGTTGATCTCCTCGAAACGAGCGCGCGAAAGCGTCTCGGAGAAGTCCACGCCTTCGAAGAGCCCTTCGATCTCGATGCGAGCCTGCTGCGTGGAGCTGAGGGCACGCTTCGTCTTCTCGACTTCTCGGCGGAGCTTCTGAATAGACTTCTGGTTCTTAGACATGTCCTTGCCATGCTTCTTTTGGAAGATCTTGACGAAATGCGCCATGACGCGCTGGTCGAAGTCCTCACCACCCAAGTGCGTGTCGCCGCTGGTAGCGACCACCTCAAACACGCCGTTGTCAATGGTGAGCAAGCTGACGTCGAAGGTGCCGCCGCCCAGATCGTACACGAGGATGTTCTTCTCGGTCTTCTTGTCCAAACCGTACGCGATCGCCGCGGCGGTGGGCTCGTTGATGATCCGGAGGATGTTCATCCCAGAGATGGTACCCGCGTCCTTCGTGGACTGCCTCTGCGCATCGTTGAAATACGCTGGCACGGTGACCACTGCGTGGTTGACCTCCTTGCCCAAATAATTCTCGGCTGTCTCCTTCATCTTCGTCAGGATCATGGCGGAGACTTCCTCTGGCTGCAGGTCCTTGGCCTCTCCCTTCACCTTAACATTGATGAAAGGCTTCCCACCTTTGTCGACGATTTTGAACGGCAATAACTTCATGTCTTTCTGCACCGTGGAATCCTTGAAACGACGGCCGATCAAACGCTTCACGTCAAACAACGTCTGCGATGGGTTGATGGTCGCTTGGTTCTTCGCGGCCTCACCGATCAGACGCTCCTCGTCCGTGAAAGCGACGTAGGAAGGGGTGATGCGGTTTCCCTGGTCATTGGGGATGATCTCGACGCGGCCGTTCTTGTAGATGCCCACGCAAGAATAAGTGGTCCCCAAGTCGATTCCGATGACGGGGCCGTCGATTTTTTTCTCATCGTCCTTGGCAGACCCGAGGGTGGCGGCCCCGAGCAGGGAGGCCGCGACGAATGCGCGCCGCATATCGCAGCCGGAGGACGGGGTCGCCAGCCGAGGTATCCAGGGGGGGGGCCAAAATGGCCTTCGGAGCCCGACCGGCAATTTACGATTATGATGATGCTGCTCTAGATGCTCACACCATGATTTGAAGACTGCGAGCGGTGCTACTGCCGAAGACACGGAGGATGAGGAAGAAGCGGGGGAGATGGAGGAGTCTTTCCTTTGAGAGTCGGGATAAGATGACAAAGGAATCAAGGTCTCATGTCCTCTCTGCTCAGTGGTAGAGGATTCAAGGAGAGACATCAATGATAAGACAAAGATGCCGTTAAGCAATAGTACCCAAGAGTAGGAAGGGAGGAGGCCGGCCGGCCGACGACCAACGACGCGCGACGGACGAAGGCAGGCGCGCTCCTTCTCTCTCTTGAGCACTGAACAGCTGCGGAGCAGTGCCGCATCATAGTACAGATAGTACATTGCAAGGCAGGCAGTGAGAGCAACAAGATTATGATGAGGCGGAGAGGAGCATATTTACTCCCCCGCGGCAGGCCTCGTAGGCCCATCCAGCCACAGCACCCCCAGCCTGCACATATGTCCAACCACCGGAGCCAACCGCAAAAAGTTTTACAGCTCAACGGTGGCTGCCAGGGGGCTGAGGGCCGAAGAGGCCCGACGACTCCCACCATTAGCTAAAAAATCACTCCGCCGATTCGACTTTGTCGATCGGTAGAGCTCTCACAGCCGATGCGACTTTGTCGATCGGTTATTCCTGTTATGACTAAGTCACGCGGGCTTGGCCTAACTCAGGTTTTCCCATGGATTACTTTCTCTCGACGGCGGAGTCGGAGGCCTCGGATGCGATGACGACGAGCCCCCCTGTCCGCCATCTTTCCCACGGGGCGAGCGGGATCTGTATCCCTTGCCACGGCCAGCGTGATACGCTGTTCTGTTGTGCTTGTCCTGGTTCTTCGATTCTTTCCCCTTCGTCGGGAAGTAGCGATTGCAGTCCGTGTAAGACAGTATGTGCCGCGCTCGTGACCGCCAGATATTATTGGCCATCCACCAGATGCGGTCACGATGAACGTAGTATCCATCCTGGACGTCATTTGCGAAGTGCGGGTAGTGGACCTGCGGGTCGTAGCCAGCAGCGCCGCGGCCGACATCCATGGCTCCATCGCGCGCGCGGGGTGGTCTAGACCAATCCCGCGGGTCAGCCGATGAATACCACGAGTACTCTTCACCTGCCGAAGCGGCTGGGCCGCTGGCAGAATCGGAGATTCAGTGACCTCGTCGCGAGTCCGATCGTCTTGGACGTCGGGTCTGCGTGGTGGAGGTGGCGGAGTTGGTCTCGCCTTCGGCAAATCACCTGGTCTCGACGGCCCCATCCAGATCAGCCTGGCTGTCTGGGGGCCCAGCGGCACCTTCAGTCTCACCAGTTGTCGTCCCTCGATCTCGAATGAATCGAATAATTTCTCTTGCAGCGGTGGCAACAGAGATGCCCAATCTTCCACACGCAGCACGAAAGGGGCCTTCAACCTTATCTTGTAGTTCCATATCCTCGTCTTCGCAGTTCTCTAGGAGCCAATGAATAGCCCCCTGCAGCTTTGCGCCCTGACGACGGATGTTTGCGCGGACCTGTCTACCCAAATTACGGGCCCATTCCTCGATGAGATCGTCCGTGTGAACCGCAGCACGAATGCGACAGTCAAGACCGTATCCGTCCTTCTGTCGCTTATCCTCAGCGCGGTCTGAGCTCCCGCCCTGGGCAGGAGCGGTATTCCCGGGGCACGCAATATAATGCCCCTCGACAATAAAGCTACTAATGATCTCACGAACGATGGCGATCACGCGCATTATACGAAGACCCAATTGCATTTCCGAAACTGGAACTTTCCAGTTCCCATCAATGACGTTGCGCACCATATCCGGGATTTCGTGCGTCATTTCGCCCGACAGTCGTAATCTGTTGGGATCTGGTGTACCCGGGCGGAAACTGTGGTACTCCATCACGTACTGTGCAGCCACTGCCTTGGCTTCGAGCTGGGCCAATGTAATATTCAATGAATTGCCTTCGCTGTGTGAGTATGTGTACCCATCAAGTTGATCGAGATCAATTGTTCCCTCGATTATCAGCTCGGCCTTGGACACGCTGACTGGGGCGAAGTCAAGCGTCACTTGTAAGTTCTCCTCACCTGCCGCCTCGGTTGGACCGGCGGCAGATTGGACAAGTCCCGAAACCAGACGGTGGTCAGAACACAAATTAACACGCCTGGTAACGGACCGTGCAACACGGTGGGGCCGTGCCACAAAACAATCTGCCCGCAACTGGTGGACGTCCACGAGGGCTGTGCCCTGTGGTGCCCATTGCATTGTCCTGTTCAATGGGCAGCCATGGCGCTGTCCGAGCCCTCGCGTTTTCCAATGTCTCCAGCGTCGGCACAAATATTCTCTGAGCGATCACTGTGCGCTCCCATCTTTCCCAACCTTCCACTGGTTCATGAGGTTCGTCGGGCGCTTCTGGCCACTCGAAAGCGGCCAGAGCAGGGCAAGACATCGGGCGCGCATGCTGATCGAGGTCCGCTGCCCAAAGCAATGGCCACCAGTCTGCGATCGGAGGAACTCTTATCCTCTGTCTTCCAGCCAGGTGTGCGAGCCACTTAATGAATCTCCTCTTCAGAGGCTCGAAGTACTGGAAGAAAGGACCGTGGCGCGCCGGCGGCTGGGCCGCGGCGCGGTCTGGGACCCAGGCAGGATAACTGCCTGTCCGACTGTTTCCAAAAGTTTGTCCTGAAGCGGCCAATCGTAAATATTGAGTCCTGGTTGCCCACTTGCGCTCTTGCTGCAGATTGTTGTTGATGTTGTATATAACATCCGCAGAAGCTCTATTATGTCGTCTTACGCGCGCACCAGTCCAGCCAGCGCGATCATTAGGAAGCTCGTGGGAATCATTGACATGCAACAGAATTCCATGTCCCTCGAGAGACCTCGGAATAACCTCCCTGTTCCATGTCTGGAGCATGTAATCGCGGGTAACTCTGCATTGGCAATTGATCGGATTGCTGCAGGAGGGACAATGCCCAAAGCCAGTCCTCACCCAGTGATTACTAGCGCACAGGAACCGCCCGTCGTCCGTCCATGGGATCGATTGGACGAGTTCTTGCGCATCGGGTGACAATGGGGGCATGCGGTTTGGGATCAGAGACAGCGTCTCGTCCGTACGACGCCCACTCATGGTTAAAAACTATGGACCAAGAGATTTGCTTGTCTCTAGGATCCTGCGAGTCTGCAATTTTAACAAGGCTGACGGCTTTGTCAATGTCGGTGAACTTCGGCACTTCGCGGGACACAAGAGTCACATCCTGGCAAATCCTGTGCGAAAAGCGGGTGTGAACCCGGCCGTTGAAAACAAGAATTAAAAGCCAGGAATCCCTCTGATTTGGAAGCTGATCCCGCAGACGGACTGTGTCCTCTGCGGGCCATGCTCCGTCCGATAGCGGCTCTCCTGGTTGCGCAGCATTGCCCATGGCCACAAACTCCCTTGCGGGGACAGTCTCACCATACCTCCGTTGGCTGAGCCACGAAGGAAGGTAATCTGCCTCTCGCATGACCGGATTCTTCTTGGTCGGGAGAAGCCTCAGCAAGTCGTAATCTGCCTCGAGACAAAGTCCCGAGTCTCTTTTTGGGAACTGGACTTCTCCGACTGTTGACTCCAACAGTGTCTGCGAGTCGGTGATATGAAGAAGAGGCCCGTGACTCCTGGCTTGGCCAGGGTCATATGGGACATACATTCTCTCAATGGAAGCAACAAAAGTGGAGTGTCCCTGGCACGCTCGATAGAAAACAGGAATTGGAACTGCACTCCTCTCCCCCTTTTGAAGGGGCCATGCCGTGCAGTCTTTCCACATGTCGCGGACTTAAGTTCCATCGATGTTACCGCTGTCAGCAGGGCACACCCCACGCACCACCACAGCCCCTGGCTGCAACGCGGCTAGGCCGTGTGCAGCGAGGGCAAATGTCTGATAGCTGAATCCGTCCTCGGCGATCTTTTCAACTAGGTCGCCGAAATAGACCCAGCCTCCCGAGGACCTCGCGTAACCAGAACAATGCCTCGCTAGATATGCTGCGCGATTACCGATCTGCAGAGAAAGCTCGGTACTCTGTAACTTTAGGGTCTCCCAAAGTCCGCGCTGCCTAGGGCAGCCGGATTATCAGGATCATCGACCCCAACTACTAATGGCTTCAGGCATTTAAAAGACTGAGGGGTAAATCCTTCAGGAACTTCATCTGAGTGGAATTCAACACGGAGAAACTCTCGCGCCTGATCAAACGTACCGTCATCCCTGCTAAGGTTGCTCAATAATGCTACTATAGGATCCTCAACGAACTCTGCAACATCTCTGAGCGTATTCTCCCTTTGGTTGCGAACAGCCTCGACATGCGGAGGAACGGGCCCAGTCGCATGGGCCTCTCGAGTCTTCTGCCACATAGCAGGAGGTGTACGCTGGATAACTTGAGGACGTTCATCATGCGAAATATAGAGCTCTTTGTCTTCGAAGTAGCTCGCATGCCCAACAAATAACTTATTATGCGTCCTCTTGTGGCAAAGCGTTAGTTGGTGGACGTTGCCGCTTGTCTGGAGCAGGTGGCAGATTCTCTCTGCAAAAGAAATGCCGGACCCGATCGATAGTGTTCTTCCTCCGTGGTAATGAGCTCAGGATCCGCTGGGTACGGAAACTCATTGGCCTGGGTCAGATCGTCGTCGGCCTCAAGGGATCCCGGAATGCCTTGGGCATCCGGCCCTTGACCTGCGGGCGTAGGCTCCGCTGCCTGATGTCCGCTTAGGGCGGCATCAGGCACTGGCGCCTGAGCCGCGGATGCATTTTCCTTTTCAGACGTTTCTATTTTAGTAGGCGAAGATTCTGCAGGCTCTCGGGTTACAACAGGTGCCGCGGCATCGGCGCCCGACCTTGCCGTTGCCTCAATTTCCTTCTCCTGTTTGCTCTCCACTTTGGCTGGGCCAGGCGGAGGCGGAGGAAGGTTCCCTGTCGCGGCTGAGCCGGACGGAGGAGCGGGTGGAGTAGGAAGTCTGCTTCCACTCACAACGGGTATACCCTCTGCCTTAGGCTGTGACGACTCGCTCTGACCGGCGAACATAGAAGAAGTGGAAGCGAAATCTGGCACAAGTTTACGGATCTGTTCCGCAACGGCGCCTTCATATTTCCTCCAAGCATACGAGCAGTTTCCCGGGTCGTGTCTACCTGTTTCGCTGACCCTCAAGTAGAGCCCCCTTGCTGTTGCGATATACGATGCAATTTCATATGTCGCATCCTCGGGGTACTCGTGCTCTTGTGGCCAGTCAGCAGCGGTTCGACGCCACCAGTAAAAGAACTCTTTCTCCTTTCTCAGAACGTCACGCGCTGTCTGGCCTGAGAATTGTACCTTACAGACTTCTTTAAGGATCCTGGGAATGACAGCTGCCTCGTCGGTCCCTGTTGGCACAAGTGGCTCCTCTGATGATGGGTCTCCATCCGTCTGCGTCGGAGGAGCTGCCTTAGGGATATTATGCCCCATCACCGCCTCCGTGGCGTGTAGCGCCCACATCCTCGGCGGCTCTGGCTTTCGTCTCCACGGCTTTCGTCTTTGCGACGGGGTTATCCTCCTGTTCAGTCTGATCCGTTCCAGCGCTGCCTTGGGCGCGCTGGGAGGGCCCCTGTTCTCTCACCCACCTGGGTGCAGCCTTAGCCGGGGGCTTTGCCTTCTGTTGGTCTTGGCCAGTTTGCGGAGCACGAGTAACATTCCACCTGGCAAGGTTAGCCGCGGCAGCGGGGGGCCCACGACGACGCGGTTTCCAAATTTGAGGCGAGTCGCCTGTGTTTCCGCGCCTCCCGGCTTGGCCGGTGGCCGCGCCACTGGGGGCGTGGATAAGTTATCAGCTCCCGTGTCGAGGCGAGCCACCTTAGCCGGCGGAGGCTTCGGTAACCTTGTCCCAGGGCCGTGGCGACGTGGAGGCGGAGGCTTCTTAGGTATCTCCGCCTTCGCCAAGGGTGAGTCCTTCGACTGCGCAACGTTCGGCTTCGCTGCCGGAGGCGACATCGTCGCGCTGAGCGGCGGGGGGGCTTTCTTCGGGGCGACTCCCCTCAGCCCTTCTGCTGCCGGCCACTCCTTCGGAAGGGGGGGGGGCGTCGGCACTTTGCCAGGTGCATCAGTCTTGGGGAGTGGAGGCCAAGCCCCCGCCACGGCTTTGCCAGGCGGAAGCTTGAACGCCCTCGCAGTGCGAGGCGCAGGCTGCCCTAGACTCTGGAAATTTTCGGCATCAAGCGAAAGAGATGTGCCGGGCGGCTTGGCCGCTGGCGCCTGCTCTGGTGCACTAGCAGATGCCTTGGCTCTGTCCTCCTCATCTGTGTTACTTTGGACAAGCTTCTTGGACCCCTCTGACGCCTCATCTCTATGCAGCGGATGGATCTTGGTTAGTTTGACTCCTTTCTGCTGAAGCCACGGCCAAATGTCATCAACCCTATCGTCGTCTGAGTATCGACTCTGGCCACTTTGCCATTCGATCGGTCCCAAATTCGGGGCCCATTCTCTTTGTGCCTCCCGGACCTGGTCCGCGGCAGCCGTCCTTGCATCGTCGCGAGACCGTTCGACTCTTGCTCCAGACACCAAGTGTTCTGTCTGGCGATATGTTGCAAGAAAACGTAAGCCGGCATGACATGAGGCGCTGCTGGCGTCCAATGATACAGTCGAAGCTCACGCAGCACAATACACGTCGGGTCACTAACGTACTGATCTGGTTTTCCTTTGATGAGAGTTGGCTTTTTCGAAAAGAAAACAACCTCGGCAGCAATCCAGATGCCATCTCCAAAGGTCTCCTCTGCAACAGAGTACACTGTGTGAGTCTGAGGATTGTCAGTGCAAGAAAAAGAGCACACTCCAATCACGTTCTGCTTGACGCTGCCTCCGTATTGTGGATTAGATGGAAGCAACTGATGGCCCTCCAAAATTGCATGAAGTGCGGCCACGGGCGTACCATGGGACTGTCTTGTCCAGCCTGCGGATTGGTCTTGGACCTCCGCGAGCTTTTCGTCTGTGACGTAGAGAGGCAAAGTGAGTTGAACGCAATGATTAAGACCCGCTCTGTGGGTCCTCGTGGACATCTTCGCCCAGTTCAGGCGATCAGCGACAGTAGCTTTCGGATCCGGCCGCGACCGGTCAGCCTTTACCTTGAAGAAACGTGCCCAATTGGGAACGACATAATTTGGTTCCAAGACTGGGGTCTTCGTGGACTTCTGCAGAATCTGAAAGGCCAACCACGCTTGTCCACCTGCGGCCCTCTGAATCATCTTGAACTCCTTGCTGCGGGGCGGATTTCTCCGTTTGCAATCCGTGCGACATGGCCTTCCTCCCCCGGATGCTCATTATTGCGCATCATACCTCTGCGGAGCTTACCGCTCGCTATCGTAAATGGTCGGAGGACATCATAGTCAACTGGTGCTTGACCAGCCGCACTTCTGTAGGGCAACTTCTTCGTTGCTTGGTGTGGCAAATGGTAGGGCCAATCCAGTTCCCATTCCTCGTTGCTGTTAGGATCGGCGTTTGTCTTCAAACGTCTTAGGAACTTGTACTTCTGACTGATCGTTGTCGACTTTCCGACAGGGCACTTATCATGGATGAAATCCTCCGCTGCCTCGCCAGGCGTCTTGGCCTCTTGCACGCCCGTTGCTGGGGCCAAAAGAGGTTCGCGGGACGGCTGGGTCGCCCGCGTGAGTGCATCGCTACCCGAGACGGCTCACATAGCTCCACAACGGATCGGTTCAGTCACGGCCCATAAGGTCCTCCGGGTCTGAACTCTCGATCATGATGATTTCGTTGCCGAGCATTTTGCTGCCGTCATCGAGCTCGACTTCGCTGTCTGGCTTCAGCGCGCATACGTACATGCCCCACGGCTTGATCAAGCTGTTCGCCTTCATGGCCGACCCAGTCGCGATGCCGCCAGAAGTCGTCCGATAGGTGCGATACTCAGTGACCTTCTCTTTGGAACAGACGAGCTCCAATGTTGAAGCCACGCAACGTTTGAGAATCATCACGTTGTGGAACCCTGCCATCATCCCATCGCCGCTGCTGCTCGAGGCGTCCGGGACGGGGAAATTGATTTTGATCCAGTCGTCCTTCTCCTGGACAAAGACCGTCACTGACACCTCGCCGCCCTTGTTGGTCTTGCGCTCCTCGGTACTGTCGTTCTTCTCGTAGCTCTGCTCGGTCATCAGACTCCGGGTCCAGTGCGAATTCCCTGCGCACGGGTCTGGCGACGTCGGTTCATCTGAAACCACGCCGACGAGAGCCCATGATCTGTGCCAGATGGTGTCTGAGCCCATGAAGGCGTCGCCCTTTGGAGTCGGCACTCGCGTAGTGTCGTGCCCCTGGGCCTTCTGAACGACGATGGACTTCCCTGCCTCGAGCTCATTCTCGAACCAGCTGAAGTACGTTTTCAATTCGTCGATGATGCTTGATGCTGCGCAGGCGTCCGCCATTGTAACTTCAGCCCCATGTGGATCGTCCTCGCCCCTAACGACGATCATCTGCTCGTGCGTCGTGTATGGAAGGAAAGACCAGCACGATAAAGGATCCAACCACACGTGCTGCCGCGTTTTTTTTTGAGGACAATGTCGCTGCCCTCGATCGTAAAGGTTTTCACCATCTGCTGGCCCTGGCCTGGCCCCTGGCGCACGCTAGTGCGCGCGCGCGAGATGGGGCGCCTGCTCGCGAGCCAGATCCGCTCCGGAAGACAGGGGAGAGGGGAGAAGGGGCTCGCGAAAGCGGCGACAGTTACGCAGTGCAGGGAGGCGCGGCCACCTTTAATCTGGATCTGCGCACCCCCCTCCGCACACACACACACACACACACACACACACACTGCGGCGACAATTGTGAAATTGGCACCCTGAGGGACAAGGGGGCGAGGTCGAATCCCTTCCTCTTTCTATCCCTCCACGGATCGAACCGAGACCCTGCGGGGCTGTGGTGGTGGTGGTAGGTGGTGGTGGTGGTGTGTGTGGTGCGTGTTGTGTGTGTGTGTGCGTGCGTGCGTGCGTGCGTGCGTGCGTGCTTGTGCGTGTGTGTGCGCGTGTGCGTGCGTGTGCGTGTGCGTGTGTGGGGTGCGTGCGTGTTTGTGTGCGTGTGTGTTTGCGTGGGCGCCGGCAACTCCGCTCGCGATCTTGGCCCTTGCGGCGCCTTGACTGGGTTATCGCCCTTTCTTTGGGGGACTCCTCTGGAGGAGCCTCAGGTTCTGTCTGCTCAAGACCTGCGGGCGAAGGCGGCGTTTCGCTTGCAGCGACTGGGTCGTGCTGCTCAGCCGCAGTCTCAGCGTTTGCTGGAGCGCGCAGCTTCTCACTCGAGCCAACACTCACTCCAAGCCCAACGCTCGCGAGCCATGCTTGGAGATCACGAGGGCGCGAGCGCCAAGGAAGAGCCGTGCGCCGGGCCACAGCCTGGTCGGGAGAAGACTGAAAGCAATTGGCTCTGGCTGACTCGGTGAGGGCCTCCTCGACCACATGTGCTGGCATATAGAGGTGGCCCTTAACAACGGGCGGGGCAAACATTGTGCCCCATCCGTCCCCGACGTTTTTGCCGCGGGGCGGGGCATGCATAGAGGGGCCCCAAATGTTCAGCCAAACAAAAGGGGGCCCTCAGTCCTAGTGCCCACCACTGGGACACTGACGAAGTCACCGTAAATCGTGGTGCACCGTTTGGCAGGGCCAACGGTGGGGCCTACAACTTCGCCCCCCCTGAGCGCGCGGGCACAATGGCCGGACTGCCCTGGCTCTTTCGCGTGCAAATTGCAGACCACCTTCGTGGCATCATCAGGGTATGACTGAAAATAAATACCCTCAAGAATCTGATGAACCTTAGGAGGGGCGCAATCGAGGCGGCACGAGGCCTTTCTATCGAATGTCGTCCAATGGGTGACCCACGGGCCCTGCGAGACACGAGAAAACAGACGCTCAAATATTGTCTGTGAATTGGCGGCCAGGTCTTCCTTTAACGCGGTAACGACTTGGTCGCCCCGCGAATGCAAAATGTCACGCCGCCGCATTGTGCAGCGCCAGCTCCACCCCTTTGAGCGCAGGGGCGAAGCGCCCACTCTATCACTAGGTTTGGTCCACGCAGTCTTGGTGGGCCAACAGCGAAAGGCAGTCTGCCCCTCGTGGGCAATGAGATCCCCACGAGAGGAGGCGGCTGTCCTTTTGACTGACTTGACAGGGTCAGTAACCGCGGAAGCAGCTCTCTTTCGAGCTGCAAGCTCCGCTGAGCGAATCTCAACGCCGCCCTCCATTTCGATGTCCGCATCCATCATAACATCGCTGGGGCTAAAGGGATCAGGTATCCTCCCAGCCGGCTGGGCCGACGGGGCAGCATCCCCAATCGACTGGGCCGATGGGGGCGCCTTCGGTCCGCGGAGAGAGGGGCCTGTCCCTTTTGTCCGGCTAGGGATTCGCCGCCATCGGACTTGTCCGAGGCGGGTTCGCACATGAGATCATCCGAGCAAACCGAGGTCATGACTTCCCCTGGCGGCTGGGCCGCTGGGATTCCCAGCGGTTAACACATGGGTTCAGCCAATGACCAGTCGGGCGCGGGGGGGTCGCGGCAGGCGGGGCCCGCGCAGCCGCAGCAAGGCGGCGGCGCGGTCCGAGGGGAGGCCCGCCGGCGGGTGGCCCGCGCAAGCTCTGGAGACAAAACGGCAGCGGCACATATGGAAGTAAAAGAGGAGACATAATGGTGACGGGATGACAACGAACGCTCAGCAGCACGAGCAACAACAATGTGAACTAACTGGGCAAAGGCATCGGTATAATATTCTGCTGACTTACAATATTTGCCTCTGGCCTCAACATGATCATGCGTGCCGTCACATCTGCGCTCGAGTCCTTCAATCACGTCATGAGAAATGGCTTTTTCATGAAATTACCCTTCTCTGTCCCTCAAACCACACGCACACCCATGCAAGGCCGTTTCTGACAAAACCTAATTCTTTCATACAATATTTCGCCTGGGGGCCCCTCCAATAATTACACCGGGTAGGCCACTCAAGACAAACAGTGCCCCCCGCTTTGTGCGCAACACGGGCAATCTCACGGAAGTTCCAAAACAGATATCTAGAGTCGGTCCTAATCCCTCGAAGCCTGCGCGACGCTCTATGGTTTCCAATGCGAAAATAATTGGCTTCATTCACGCATTGCCAGGGGGAACCACCCGTACTGGGCATTGAGCCCCATAGAGCTATGTGTCGTCCTTTGAACTTCTTAATATCATTCAGAGCCAGTCTATTCCCTTTCTCGGTTCTCATATCCTCCTTCTCCGTGTATCGTATCACCTGACAAAATTATCAATGACACTCCCGGGGCTACCAATCCTGCTCTCAGAGCCACAACAATATTCCAATAAGAATCGATCCCCACTCCGCTGGGTGGCCGGGGCGCAGTCGCCCCGGATCCAGAATTCGGTCCAGCCGGTCCATCTACTGGGATGATAGTCGCCATCGCTGGAATCGCCATTCGAATTCTGCTCGAAGGGGTGATAATACTTTACGTCTTCATCACGCCAGTTATCCGTGCGGTCAATGGTCAAACCATGGCGGACGTTGATCACATAGGTACGACGCTGATCGGCTAATCTGTCTGGGTCAATTGGACAATCTGTATTCACGGGCGCAAGCGTGACAAGTCTGGGAACGAAGTGCCAACGTCTTAAACTCTTTCCGCGCTGAGTCCAGTGATCCTTCTTGTTTTGAAAGTTAGCGGCAGCAGCAGGGGGAAGGTGGGGAAGAATAGTGTTGTAACCAAGCGTGTCTTCTTCTCGCTCGGTTCTAGCTGGCTCGGGTTGTGATTGCACATCGCGCTCAATTCGTAACAGATCCGATGCGTCTGATTCACTTTCACTCTCGGTTAGGTCAAACATCGCTCTCATTTCTATCTCTTTGACCTGGGTTTGTCGGAGCTTTTCCTGAAACCTTCTCTATCCGTCACAGGAGTGGTTGTGCCCGCTCCCACGGCTTGGCCGGGCGCGTTTGCCGCCGCGGCTTGGCCGGGGCAGCGTCGGTGGTATCCGGGCGCTTGGCGCCACTTGGCGTCGCTGTAAAATGCATCGGTTTTGGGGAATGCACAGCGGGCTTACCTTTATTGGGGCGCTTCTTCTTTCTGTTCATCTTTTTGCTGGGTGCAACAGCTCCTCTCCGCAAGGCTGAACCAGAGCCTAAGCGGGGCTTGAGAATCCCCCCGGGTGTCAAGGGAGGACCGCCTGGAAACATCGAATCTAAATAGTCTCGGCACCGCTGGGCGGCCCAGAACCTGGGAGTCACTACGTTGACCAGATATAACACTTTAACCCAGGCCAATGGGTCTGTGAATCGCTTCTTTCCAATGTCGCCAGCCTCATCTTGTGTCCGTTCATACTGGAGTTCCACGATACCTCGGGAAAGCTGTTCAGAACCTGCGGCAGCGTCAACGCGATGAGCGCGCGGAAAGTGCATGAGCTTCATGGACCCTCCCGCTTTAATGACCTTGCAAACTGCCAGGCTATCTTCCGAGAAAAGACAATGCATTTGTCATCCTAGCAATATTTCCCAGAGCGGAAGAGCCGCAAGCAGCTCTTTTCGCAGGGCAAGGTCGGCAGCAACAATATCAGCTTCAAGTGTGCTGTGGGAAACACATGTCTGTCGCTGAGACCCCATAGATTGACCCGCTCTCGTGTGCGGGCCTTAAATCGCTTGATAACTGGCACTTGTGCTCCTGTGTGTTCGGATGTCACTTGCCAGATCCGCATCGGAGTACTGCTTCAACAAGACATCCTCCATACTATCTCCTACACACGAAGACATACGATAATGGAAAGTTGACCTTATATAGCAAATGAGGCGGAAACTATCCATGTCTTGTTGTTCTGTCCATTTGGTAATGCAACTCGCTGCATGGCGAACTGAGCGGAGAAGGTCGTATCGGGCCGTTCTCGCACCGTATATGATATTCATCAAGATTTTAGCCGCAATGGGCTGGAGCACGCCCGACTGGGTCGGCGGCCCCGGGCCGTTGGGGCTGGCCGCCGCGGCAGCGAGGCCGTGGACCACTACCTCTTGGTCAGGGGGCCCAACGTCAACGTTGATGTTCAAGGCTGACGCGGTGGCCCCTTCCGCAGGAGGGCAAACTTCGCCTCGGGGCCCGCCTTGGCCGTCCTCGAGGTCGGCAAACTCGGGCCGAACGGAGTGCCTGCAGCAGGATACGTAGATGGGTCGGTATCTGTGAGCTGCGCATACAGTGCTGCGCAGGAATCGAATAATTCAGTCATGTCATACTCATTGACCCTGGCCTGTTTGGGTTCTCTAGGCTGGTATGGCTCAGGCGGCTGGGCCGCTGAGTCACCCCCCGTTTCATCTTCGGCACTCTCGTCTGGGACGGATGCGTTCTTCTTAAATTGGGAGGTGGCGGGTCCAGCATCGTGGGCAACTCACCTTGCCACTCGACAAGCTGCGTGGATAGCCGATGTTCACATCCCAAATAGCGTCCGACCGCGGTCGGAGGGCCTATCTCTATACCTTTGGGGCAATTGGGAGATGGGGGTTGTAACAGCTTCCATCCTTGAGCTAACTTGTCAGCAGGGCCTGCCAGCTTGAAATCATCAACGTAGATAATCAAGAAGAGTTTCAACTCGGCGTGAAAATAGCAGCTCCGCCACGGGCTACATTCGATAAAGCCGTTGGCCGTGACATGCCCTTCGCAATGTTGCTCCCAATACCCCCTGAATCAGGGCATCCGTACACAGATAAAATCAATGGGCATACGGGAGTGCGCATGTGCGACCAGGACTCAGGCCACTCTTCACGGGGCAGGAACACTCATGTCGGGGTGCCGCCCAGCTTGGATTGAGTGTATGCCTGACGGGCATCGGCTTGTTCAATGCCATGACCATCAAAGAGCCCGTAGGTGTCTGCTGCTTTGCTAGCCTGTGTAGCACGGCTGCTGGAAAGCTCCTGTCACAAAGCCATAGCTTTATTCTGATCTCTCACGCTGGAGCCGTCAAAGACGACCCGGCCCTTGCATTTATGATCTTTATGTCCTAGCGGCAACTCGGAATTCTTTTCCACAAGGATTGCGAATATACGACCAAAGTGGGCAGTCCTCCCTTTGAGCTCTGCAGCAACATCGGCGTATTCTTCGACGCCTTTCTCATTCCATGTGCCTATCTCGCAATCGATCCCATTCCTTCCTCAAAGCGGCCTTGGCATCTTGATTTGCCTGGGCTTCGACTTTGGAAACAGATCGCGCAACAGCGGCATCAATCCGAGTCTGCCGCCATTCATTAGGAAGTTGAAAGGGCTCTTCTACAACTGATATGAGATCAGTGAAAGGATTGCACAGGTAATCTAAAACAAATATTTCCTTTCACTTTGACCTGGCATTGGGGCCGAGCTATGCTGCAGCGGCATCCGAGGCACGCTGAGCCCCATGCGGCGGCCGCTGGACTCGAAGTCTGGTTGCCTCCTGTGTCACCTCAGATTCCGCGTCAGATAATGGACCCCAGCCGACTTGACCGGAAAGATCGCCATCGCGCGCGATGGCACCGCCGTGCCAAGTTTGTTTCCACCAAACGACCTCGTCATCCGAAAGAACATTCGTCTTCTCCCGAGTCCTCCTCGGCGGAGGAGTCGGTGGCCACAGCTGCGGCTTGGCCGCCCTGTGCCGCTTGTCTTCGAAAACGTTAAACTACCCATGGAGCAGCTCTCCTCGCCCTGGGGTGCGCTGCAAGGTAAGCGGTATCTCCCTCAGAAAGCGGAGGCGCCGCGGCTGGCTTGGCCACCGCGGGCTCGGATGGAGGTCCTGAACCTTCCACGTCTAAGCCTATGTCACGCAAGAGAGCAAGACAAGGGCCGGGATCCTCAATGCCAAAGAAACCTCTCCTTTCGGCTTTCCGCTCGGCGTTGGGACTGATTCATATTAAACCAACGACCAGGGTGAATGCCAGGATCGGTGGATTCAGGCAACTTTTTAAGCCGTTGGGCACCGCGCTTTGGATCTGGATCTGTAACCCACGCTCGAGTCACGGGAATGTAGTCGGGATCATGATAAAGTACAACTCGAATGCTGCATGTTTTTCGACGACCTGTCAATTGGAGCTTTTGGGTTAGCTCATCTTTCGTTAGACCAACAACAATACGGCGATCTTCATAGTATTCCATCGCATCAAGGTTCTGAGTCGCGCGAGCAATGAGCTGTCCTTTCCCTGGGATCCTTTCGCGCGGCTTGGCCACCGAAAAGTAAGATTGTCGACCCAAACGGTACTCAATGTGAGCGAGACCTAACTTGTGATATTGATCTTCATCTGGGCGAGAGTCTCGCTGTGGGTCCCGGCCGTCAATGGCCGCAGGCTCGTCATCCACGCACAACCCCCCCCGACCGTCGTCATCATCGGAATCGGCCTCGGAGTCTTGTGGTGGTGCGTCCTCGCCTCCTCGGGGAGGCGGCGGCATGACCGCGGCGGGCTCCTCTGCGCAAAAAGGATGGACAGATCGCGCCCCTGCCCCCTGCCCCGAACCGCCTGGGGCGGCCGCGGCTTCTCCAGCGGGAGGGGTCGTAACGTAGCGCACTTCAGTCATCGCCTTCTCATGCGCTTTCCTCTTGGGAAATTGTGGCGCCTGGTCATCAGCAGTGCCATCTAGGATGTTGCTGTAAACTTGATCGGACTTCTCAATGGCGGGTCGCTCGCCCTCAGGCGTGCGCCCTGATTTCATATTACGTCCGTCTAGCTGTCTAAGCGGCACTACATAGCTCTCTGGACCAACCATGCCCCCCGCTTTGCGTAAATACCCTCGGTGCAACCCAGGGATCATCGCACCGCCAGTCTTGGCGGTTCGAAATCTCGGCTCTGGCGAAGGCACATAGCGCACGAGAGACCCGAAGGGAAGAAGCGGTGCCTCAAACTGATGTCCAAAGCGACGCTCCCAACTAGACTTCCCCTCCTCAGGGGTCCTGGCGTTGTAGCAGAGACACAAATATCGAACGGCAATATGGCGGTGGGAGACCGGCCTGCATCAGAAGAGCCCGAGTCCCCATCTGCACCACACCGTCTGCACGTTCAGCAACAGCGTTTTGCGTCTTGTTTCCAGGGATGGTAGGATCATGGGCAATCTTGGGCTCGTAACATGCCCTTGCAAGCTCTCGTGCACCATCTGTGTAACAATATTCTAACTTCCCTCCGGGGCTTTGAGGTTTACGAAAAAGCTTCAAATGTGAACCGCAGACTTGTCGTGAGCACCCTGAGCTGCGAGAAAATCAATAGCTCGGTCGCGAAAAGTCACACGCGCGGTCTCATCGTGGAGCCCCCGCGAGAGTTCATCCATCGCAAACCAATGATCCATCGTCGTCAGATGTCCAAACGAAGTGGGGTTAGCGTATGGGCGGGGAACCTTCAGCCCTTTGTTGCGCGCTTTGCGCTGCTGTCGTCTGAGAGCTTAGGCCCACTTGCATACAGAACATTATGGGTTCTTGGGAGTATGAGTTTGGAGATGCGCGAGGGAAGCTGCGACCTTCTGGAGTCGCTCGGCAAGGGAGCCCGGCACCTCAACCTCTGCATGATGGCGCGTCGATGTCGACTAGGTCGACACCATCAGCGTCTCCGACATCACCCTCCGCGGGCCCGGGGGCCGCGTCGCACGCATCGGAGCCCAACCCATGATCCATGTCGCAAGGAAGGCATCCTGAGACCCCGTACCAACAAGGGCTCTTATATGCGGTAGCGCAGGCCACGGCTTTGCCGGGCTGAGCGTCGGCGCCACCAACGGCCTGGCCGCGGCAGCGCAAAGTCCAGAGACAATTGGGGGCAGCGATGCGGGTAGGTGTCCGAGTCCAACCGCATTCGCTAGCCTTGCGAGGCGTATAGTAAAAATAAGTGATGGTATCCGCAGAGTCTAACGAGGACGGAAAAACGGGCGAGGGCTCAGCCGGCCGTCCGTCAACATAGCTGTGGTTGCCAATCAACTCACGTGTACGCAAGTCTATGGTGACGCGAGTCTGACCAGCATGGGGCAGAGGTCCTCCCGCCGATTCCACATCATCCAGAAATGCCTTGGCGCCTGACGTCACGCGACACCACCGCTCGGGGGTTTCACCCTCCCCAGCGGCAACCGCGCACATCCACTGACCCAGCGCCTCTTTGCCTGAAAAGGTCAAGTATGGAATCTTGCCCTCAATGATCAAGTCCACTCTTTGACCGTTGGGCAACAGAAGGTAGGGCCTTCGGCCTGCTGGCCAGAAGAGGCTAAAGCCGTGATCCATGCACCCCTCACCTACCGAGATCACGCACGGAGTGTCCGGCATGACCGATGCATTGAAACCACCACCCTTAAATTTGGGACACGCGATGCGAACTGAACCGAGGGCTTTTGATTCTCCCCCGGCAGTGTTCAGAGTGATCGATTGCGGAAGCTTTCGGATCAATATCATTGCACCTGCGCTTATGATATATCTTTCCGCTCTGAGGTTAGACCCGCACCCTGTATCAATGAAAAAGCTCAGCGCTCCGAGATATGCAGCACCTTTGTCCGTGCATCCCGCAGCGGCTGTGCCGCGTGGGCACTCTTCCCCCTCCTCAGTCCTCAACCAAATGCGCCAGACGTCATCTTGTAGGTCTGATGCCCTGATTAAGGCCTCCGCCGCAGATGCCCTCCACTGGGTGGACAATTGCAGGCGCACTTCGCACGGGAAACCTGCACCTATCTTCAGCGCTCGAGGGCAACTATTCTAGGTCGTGGCGACGCGCCTTCCTGCAAGCGATGGCGGGTTCCGCAGTCGAGGTGTCAAATCGGACGCGGAAATTGCACCGACCCTTGGTCTGAGATCGAATGCAACTCTTGCTGGGGGGATCGCTCCAACGCAGCTCGATAGCGCCCCGAGAAAGAGGGCAGGAAATTGGCAAGAATAATTGCGAGACTCTCAACTTGCTCCCTGCGGTTGTGGAGGGGCTCTCCACTGAAAGAGTTGTCATCGACTCCTCTGCTTGTATTTATAGAGGCCTTTCTGGCAAATAAGGGCCGGCCTGCTTCCGCCTTGGGAGGCCCCGAACTAACGGGGCCGGGGGCGCGGACGCGCCCAGGCTGACTGGGTCAATGGACACATTCCTGCCCCCCCACATTCGGTTTGACCGACGCGGGCGCCGCCGCATCCGTCTCGCGAGGAAGGCAAGAAATATCATCCTTAACAAAATTATTCCAATCTGTCCGCCTGCACTGGCGGCGCGGCCGCCAGCGCAGAGCCAGTGTCACGGATGGTTGGGCGTGGTCTTGGCGAACCAACAATCCTTCCCACGCGTGCACTGCCCCGTTTCCTTGAAAGAGCGGCAAATCGTATCCTTGCTCTTGCCTTTGCCTTTGCCTTTGCCTTTGCCTTTGTCTCCATCATTTCTGCGTCGCTCTGAGCTCGAGCTGGCGGCCCTCGAGCCGCCGCCTCCCGAGGGTGAGGAGACACTGGCAGCGGCGGCATTGGCTTGCTCGACTGTGCGCTCGCATCCCAGAGTCTTTCCCGCTTTAAGCTTGGCCTGTTCATATTTGTCACGCTTGAGCTTTTCTTCGTCGGTCAGGGCTCTGCGTTGCCTGTAGCAACCGCCCTGGGGTCCGCGGCAGTTCTTAGGGTCGCATGAGACAGGGTAGCACGGCAACCCGCTGCTATTCGCGCGAACGTTCGGACTGGCTCCTAGTCCGCTGCTGCGTGCCCTTTCCACGGCCGCCTGCTGGGGTCTGAGATCGGCTCCGCGCCTTTCGGCCACCGCCTTTGGGTTTCTCAGACCCCCCTCGAGAACGTGTGTTCTGAGCTGGGGCAGCGTTCGGGTTAGCCCCCGCAGTCGGCTGGGCCGGGGCGGCAGCTTTGGGCTTCTTGCGATTCAACGGGCAACCCTGACCCGCGCGCGGCCAGGTCTCTCATTTACGGACGAAGTTGCACGTTGTCTCGCCCTTCGTCGCTCCACTCGTCATAACATCTGTGGGTTTCCCGAGACGCGCTGCCACCTCTGCCGCGGCGGCTTGCCGTTGAGGCCTCGGCGGTTCTCGTTGCCGTTGCCTCCGCCGCCGCCCAAGCGCGTCTGGCGAGCACGTTGATTCAAAGTACCCTCATGCAGATCGATGTTCCATTCTCCCTTCTCACGCAACATCATCATTCCAATCTGAGTTATGAGCCATTCATAAGTGCGCATGCCCGCCCCTGGCTTGTCCGAAGACATATCATAAAACTGACAAATAATGTCCAACTTCTTCGGTTTCCTGCATTGCTCAAGGAAGTGTGCATGGATCGAGGCTCGCATCTCATCAGACGGAGGTCGTGCGCCGTAGAGCTGTTGATACACATCTGTCAATTCATTATAGAAATGATACAGATCAGCATCTCGGCGATTGGGATCAATACCAACCTTGAAAATGTCACGCGAAATGCGATGCTGACCCAGCTCCGATCTAACTGGGCACCAGTACAATATGGCCCGTATCATTTCGCGCCCCGTCAAGAGTCTCTTTTAATTCTGGGCAGCGAACTCCACGCGGTTGATCTGGTGGAGGAAGTGATTGTGATGAACAGAAAGACTGCGATTCCTACGCATCTTGTGAAGTTTCTCAATCAAGTTGGTGGCGATCATGATGTCGAGACGTCGGAAGCGACCCGGGTCTCTAAGTTGTTATTTAGCCACGGTGGGGTCCATAGCTTCCATGATCCAAAGCTGTGCTTCCTGAATCTCAGGAGACGATCCAGCCGCAGCACGGATGGCATGCATCTGCCACTCCCGTATGTTTGTAACATCGGGAATGTCCATCAGATCAACTTTTGATTGTTGCCAACCTGTCTCCGTTGGTCCAGAAGGGTACTCTCGTCAAGACCTCCCGGGTCATTGGGCCCACCTGGGCCCTGAGGTCCGCCACGACCGCATCCACCGCCTAAGGATCCAGGTCCCCCCGGACTCCTTGGAGGCAGCTTCCCTGACTGGTCTTGGGCGGCATGGGCGAGTGCGCACAAGTACTCGGTACTTGGTGCGGTACTTTGATCATCCCCATCATTGCTCTGCCCTGCCCCGCCAGACGGCGTGGCCGCTGGCGTGCTATCCTTGCCACCAGCCGGCGGCTGGGCCGCTGGTGGCCGCGCTGGTCCCGCCTGGGTGAAAGTATGATAGTTAATAAGAGTCATGTCATCAACGGCGCCTTGCAACTCGGTATTGAATGGTACATTGTTCCCGGAGATGCCTGGCTTGGCCAGGCCTTCGGTGGCAGGGCCTGGGACAATGAAATGGGGTTGCAAAACTGGCCTAACGGGCGTCTCCTGCGAAAGCTGGGGCATATCGAACTGCTGAAATTTGGGCATTTTGTCGAACGCTTTCTCGATAAATTGGAAACATTCCATTCCCATGGTCTTTGTCATCTCTTTTGCCCTTTCTTCCAAGGCCGCCTTTCGGTCAGCTGCATTTGATCGAGACCGCATATGTTGGTCTTTCTCCTTCAAGGATTCAGCGATGGCAGCCTTGAGCTCCATCGCCTCTTTCCCTGATGCAGCTGCGCGGGCCAGCGCTGATTCTTTCTCACGAAGGTTGGCTGCTGACTTTTCCGAGCTCAATCGAAGCTGTTCCTCAGCTTGCTCCTTCATCCTCTGCATGTTACACGTGTCGGCGTAAATCTCATCAAGGAGCTTCTGCTGTTGGGCCAAAGGCTGGGGTTGGCGCTATCTCGCTTCCATTGCTCATCACACTCCGCCTGTTCCACAGGCAAACTCATTCCTTGGGCGCATGCGACGCAACGCTTCGCGTTCATATCAAAGTGGTCTTTGCAACTTGGTGACCCGCAAGTGGCGCATAACCCGACCTTTGGGTTTGAACATATTGAACAACTTTCGGCAAAATCCCCTCTCGCGGGCTGAGGCTGCTGGGCAGCCTTCGCCCACAGCCTTCGCCCGCAGCAACGGCGGCATTCCGCCTTCTGGAGGCGCCGAGCTAGGCCGGGCCTGCGACGACGTGGCACCAGACGGCTGGGCCGCCGGCGATGGTCGTCTGCTCGTCCCTGCCGGCTTGGCCGGTGGGCAAGCTCCGTCGCCTATCTATATCTGTCGAAGCGATGCCCTAGCGTGTTCATGCATCTTGAGCTCATCTCGATACTGTTTTTTCTGGTCAACCATCTTCGCAGCTATAATCTGTGCGTTGGCCACTTCAAGCCTAGCAGCGCAAAGTTGATATTGGAGCTCCTTTCTTTCGTGCTCTGCGCTGGCTTTCGCGGCCCTCTCCCCTTCTAGCCTCGCCGCCGCAACAGCGGCGCAGGCGGACTTGGCGCTTGCAGCTTGGCTGTGCAACGCCAGGGTAGCCTGTCGCTCAGAAGCTAATGTTTCAGCAATATTGTTCTCGGCTTCTTCCGCGCGCCGCTGGGCAGCCACGGTCTGAGAGGTTATTTGCGCTATCAACTCTTGTTCTCGCCGACTGGCAGCCTGGGCCAGGGCGGGCCTGTCAGCCTCGAACTTCTGAGCGTCGGCAATAACTGCATTCATCTCTTCTCGATCCAACCGGGCTTGTTCGGCCCTCTGGGCTTCTAAGGCCATGGTTTCTTGCTGTCTCCGAGCCTCTATGATCCTGGCCTGATCCTGCATGGCTTGGATCAAACGGCATTGGCAGCTATGTTCTTCCATCTGGGCGCAATCCTCACACAACCACTGATTGCCGCAATTGGGGCGCGCGCTGGAACAATGCCCGCGCACTGGGCGCCTACGAGGCCCCCCCTTTTGCGGGCTTTCCCTGGGCACCTGTTCTCCGCCCGGGGCGGGCAATCAGGGCCCTGGTTCCAGCGTGCCTCGCGCGTGGAAATGGCACTCTTGCTCCTCGAAGTCGAACGGGCGCCAGATCGTGGGATCTTGGGCCGCCCCCTGCTTGAAGCAGACGATCGAGGACGAACGCGCGTGCTCTCCGGTGGCTTGGCCACCTCGCGGAGCGCCTGATCCCGTTCATCCTGTGCAATTAATTCCGGGAGTGTGACTGGAGAGTCAAACGGGTCGTCGCCCTCAGCTACCGCGGGGACCGACGGCTGCCAATCGCCTGGGGCGACGGCAGACCGATGGGACCCCTCCTGAAGCGGGGGGGCATTCAAGTCGTAATCTTCATTCCTGTGATTCTTATACTGAGGAGCTGGCGTTCGGCCCGTGGACTCCCAGTCATGCTTGGCATGAAGTTGGGCACTTGATGCAACCTCTGCCGCCTGGGGCGGGACCTCAGCGATTGGGAGAACGGGGGGCGGTTTCGATGTTCCCCATGGCTCGTGCACCGCTGGGGCCTCGCGGACTAGGTCGCTGATCGTGGTGTCTAGATATGGTTCCGCGAACGCCTCCCCAAGAGTTTCCAATTCATCGTCGTCAATGGTCTCCTGTCCTGGGGGGACCTTCCGTCTGGGACGGGGCAGTCGGCAGCGTTCAACAGCGGCAAAACTTGGCTTGGGGACATTTCGTACGCGGCATGCTCCATGTCAGCCTCCATGGAATTGACATCGTCCTCGTCGTCAAGCTGTTCGTCGCTGTCTTGACCGGCTTGCCCGTTCAAGGCGATCGGGATGGGGTGAGTCACTGGCGGACGACCCCAACCGTCTGGGACGGCGGGGAGCGCGCCGCTAGACTCGCCCACGACTCGCGGCCGACTGGCTGGGCCAGCGGCCGGCTCGATAGATGTACGGCTATCGGGCTGGAGTGTACCGTTTCTGGGGACTCAGCAATCCAAGATGAAAAGGCTCCTCGCCTGGCGTTCACGGCTGGGCCGTTCCGCCTCATCGGGTCCGGGGTCTGTTCTCGATCTCTGATCGGAGCACGAATGGGAGAATCGTCGACTGACATATCAATGACTTCTCCAACAACCCCTCCATGAGGAACCCGAATGAGATTAGAAAAGGGAAGAGAGCGGCCCTTGGGTGCCTGTTCAGCCAGCCAGCCCCCGCCCGGCTGCCCCTGCTGCCGCCTGGTGAGCTGGCCCGGCCGGCTTGAGTAGCACCCCGCAGCGAATTAGGTTCGTCCGTCGGCCCGGGCGACTTCTTTTGCCGCCTGCGCGTTCGCTCGCGGCCGCGACCAAAAAATTAGCCTGACGAAGGACCCAACCATATGCAGTTGTGAGTACCGTCGTTGTGAGTATCGCAATCGGTGGAGATCCCTGTGGGCCGCGAAAGGCTGTCCTGGGTAGGGGAGACGCATGTGACTGCAGCAACTGTTGCCTTCGGTGGAGCTCCCTATGGGGCCACGAAACGCTGTCCTGGGTGGGTGGAGACGCATGCGAACTGCGGCACTGGGGCTTTCGGTTGAGCTCCCTGTGGGGCAACGAAACGCTGTCCTGGATGGGGGAGACGCATGCGAGTGCAGTTGTGGCCTTCGGTGGAGCTCCATATGGGGCCACGAAGCGCTGTCCTGGATTGGGGAGACGCATGCGAACTGCGCCACTGGGACTTCGGTGGGGCTCCTTATGGGGCTACGAAAGGTTGGCCTGGGTGGGGGAGACGCATGCGAACTGCGCCACTGGGGCCTTCCTGGGTGGGGGAGACGCATGCGAACTGCGCCACTGGGACCCTCGGTGGAGCTCCCTATGGGGCCACGGAACGTTGTCCTGGGTGGGGGAGACGCATGCGAACTGCGCCACTGGGGCCTTTGGTGGAGCTCCCTATGGGGCCACGAAACGTTGTCCTGGGTGGGGGAGACGCATGCGAACTGCGCCACTGGGACCCTCGGTGGAGCTCCCTATGGGGCCACGAAACGCTGTCCTGGGTGGGGGGGACGCATGCGAACTGCGCCACTGGGACCTCGGTGGAGCTCCCTATGGGGCCACGAAACGCTGTCCTGGGTGGGGGAGACGCATGCGAACTGCGCCACTGGGGCCCTCGGTGGGGCTCCCTATGGGGCCACGAAACGCTGTCCTGGGTGGGGGGGACGCATGATAACTGCGCCACTGGGACCCTCGGTGGAGCTCTCTATGGGGCCACGAAGCGCTGTCCTGGGTGGGGGAGACGCATGCGAACTGCGGCATTGGGACCCTCGGTGGAGCTCCCTATGGGGCCACGAAGCGCTGTCCTGGTTGGGGGAGACGCATGCGAACTGCACCAATGTGGCCTTCGGTGGGGCTCCCTATGGGGCCACGAAACGCTGTCCTGGGTGGGGGAGACGCATGCGAACTGCGCCACTGGGACCCTCGGTGGAGCTCCCTATGGGGCCACGAAGCGCTGTCCTGGGTGGGGGGGACGCATGATAACTGCGCCACTGGGACCCTCGGTGGGGTTCCCTATGGGGCCACGAAACGCTGTCCTGGGCGGGGGAGACGCATGCGAACTGCGCCACTGGGACTTCGGTGGAGCTTCCTATGAGGCCACGAAACGTTGTCCTCCTGGATGGGGGAGACGCATGCGAACTGCGCCACTGGGGCCTTCGGTGGAGCTCCCTATGGGGCCACGAAACGCTGTCCTGGGTGGGGGAGACGCATGCGAACTGCGCCACTGGGACTTCGGTGGAGCTTCCTATGGGGCCACGAAAAGCTGTCCTGGGTGGGGGAGACGCATGCGAACTGCGCCACTGGGACCCTCGGTGGAGCTCCCTATGGGGCCACGAAACACTGTCCTGGGCGGGGGAGACGCATGCGAACTGCGCCACTGGGCCCTTAGGTGGAGCTCCCTATGGGGCTACGAAACGAGTGAGGGGTGCGCCGTGAGCAGAGGCAACGAGGGAGAGGAGGGCGGAGGGAGGAGGCAGCGGGAGGAGGAGGAGGAGTGAGGGAGACGCGGGGCACCGTCTCTTCAAAACAAGGACCCAACACCACAGGATGGTTGGGAAAAAAACTCCATTCGGACACCGAGCGATCGACCTCTGCGTGTTTATGGTCGCGCCGCCGCGCCATTCTGGCTGCGCTTACTTGCTGGTCGCCACCGGGTTTTCCACCGCCACCGGCTTTGAGAGTATCGGTTCTGGCTCTCCTTCTGAATGGCTGCCCGCTCGCCCGCTTCGCTTGCCTTCTTTTTCCTGCTCCCTAGTCGCGGCCCGACTAGTGTTCGGACGGCTTTCGACCCGCCTCGCGAGCCTGTTGACCAAAATCCCCATTCGGGTTTCGGGTCGGGGCCTGCTCACCCCCCACGCAGCACGGGGCAACCAGGCACCGAGGTCGACCGAGCCGGGCTCGCCTGCGCCCGATTGACAGTTCGAATGTTTCGGCCGCTCGGGATTTACACCCTTTGCGCAGCGGGCTCTGGGAATTGGTAAATCTCGCAATCCCTTTGTAGGGACCCCATCCAACCCCTGGCGGGCTGGATCTACATGCCCGCCTGCGTTTCGAAAGGATTCGCCTGGTTTTCAACATGGTGAAAAAAGGAGGAGGACGAGGATGATGAACAACGAAGAATGAGGACGAGGAGGAAGAGGGTGGCTGAGGAGGAACCAGGAGGAAGGGGATGGCTGAGGAGAAAGAAAAGAGGATGAGGATGAGGGTGGGAAGGAAGAGGAGGAGGAGGAGGAGGAGGATACGAGGGACGAGGCGCATAGGACTTGCTGATGCAGCAGCGACGCTTCAATGAATTCTCCCTTGTGCGCTGTACGTTCCTTCCTGAGTCCTGAGATGTCCGTGCAAACACTCTTTGGGAGCTCGTCTTGGGTCTTGAGGGGGTCGGGATCTTTGGGTATCTTTGGGTGGCTATAGTCTTGGTGTCTAAGGGCTGCCTTTGGGTGGCTATAGTCTTGGTGCCTGAGGGTATCTTTGGGTGGCTATAGTCTTGGAGTCTGAGGGTCTGTGGGGTCTTGGGCCTTGGGGAGACGTCTTGGGATCTTCGGGAGACGTCGTGGGGATCTTGGGGCTCGTCACTTTGGGGGGGGCGTCTTGGGAACCCTCCGTCTTGCGTCTTGGGAGGCCATCATGGGGCCCTGTCATGGGGGGCTGTCTTGGAGGCGTTTGGGGGGCAATGTTGGAAGCCATCTTGACATCTTGGCACGCCGTCTCAAGATTGAGCTGCGATCGCATCGCAGCCATTTTGGCTGAGGCTCAGGCTATGGCAATGGCCTGGAATTCGGTTGGTTCCCATGTCCGACTTCTAATGTTTCTTCTTGTCGGGGCCCGCAGGACTGACAGACAGGGCCCTGGTAACGGATGTGTTCCTCTCAAGGCGGTGTTTTCACCTGTGGTGTGTTCTGGTCTGAATGCTCAATGCAGTGCAGTTGGGTTGAATGCGCAGTTCAGTAGTGACCCAAAGCAGTGGGCTCAACGATTAGATTCAATACATATGACTGTTGTTGGCGTCGCCCTGGCCGTGCCCACTGGGATTCCATCTGCTGCTACATTCTTGGTCTCTGCTGAGCGTGCGCTATTGGATTACTGGTCTCAGACAAGGTGGAAGGAGGATGCCTTAGTGATGCTGCGCCTTGTTGAAGCTGCTGCTATGAAGCATCCCGTGCATATGTTCAATTCACAATGCAATCAGAACTTCAAGTCGCTTTTCGGAGAGGTTTCCAGGAGCACGTTTAGACGATGCGTGGATGCTGGATGCGTTGGTCACGACAACCTCTCAGAAACGATCCTGAGGTGGGAGCTCAAACATAACATCCGAGCAGAACGAAACGATAGAGACGAACCTCTCATCACGACGATTGCGATGATGCCATTGCCTCATGCCGTTCTTTGCGCCACGAAGTGTTGGTCATCTTGGGCGTTTCCCATCAGCCAGAACCCGAGGACTTGCAGAGGCATGCGGCTGTCTCTGGTGGCACCATTATGGCGACACTTTGGTGAGGACGCAATCCGACGAGGAATCACTGCGCTACCTGACGAGGACAGGGTTCCAAAGCATACGTGCCCACGTGTCTGCTCCCCCCCTAAGCCCTGCCCTCTAATCTCCCTAGGAAGGGGTGTCAGCGAGGAGCAGGGCGGATGGGAAGGGAAGCAATGCGAGGGCATGGATATGCTTTGAAACCCTGACAGGATCATGACTTGTCGATTGGTGATCTGCAAGGCGCAGCCGACACCTTACAGATCCTGTCATCCATGGTCGCTGGTGACGCTCCGATCAAAGAGGAAGCTGGCCACCACATCGCGTGGCTACAGAACATGCGGAACGCAATGCTTCTCCAACAGATGTGGCAGACGCGCAGGGCGTTCAGAATGGAATCGATGATCAATGCTGTGCTGGCGTCGTCGCTCCTTCGGCAGGTGGAGAGTTTCAAAGAAATTTGTGTTCGATGCATTCAAGCGGTAGTGGCTGACCGTGCTCTCTGTCGACATCTTGTGACGCTTGTACACCAGCCGCACATTCTGCCTGGGAGAGCGACTCTGTATCGGCACAGGTTGACTTTGCATCTTGGTTTTTGCGCTCGGCTGCAGCAGCTCAACGCAACGCTTCTGGAGGATGCAGGCATCAGTGGTTCAAATCAGACCCAGTCCCTACGCACCTGAACCACCCCCTCCGAGAAGCCAGAGGAAGAACGGAATCGGAGGAGGTGGGGAGGAGCGCTTGGGCATGGGTATGATTTGAACCATCGAGGCGGAGTCGTGTCTTGGAGGACGCTGGATCTTTCTCCTCAAGCTGGTGTTGAATGGCTCTTGCATGGCGCATCATCGATGCGACAACGTGATTTGCCAAGAGCTTTGGAGGTATCGATGCAGCTATGCAGGCGCCCCGACAATGCAGCTGACCTGATCGATGAGCTGAAGAGACTGCTGGTCTTAGAGGCTGGCTGTCCTGTCGGCGTTGGCAGTGGCAGGAAGGGCCTCAAGTACAAGGGGCACGCTCTTGTGCACGCGCAGAAGATTGTCTCGCCTGGGTGGCGTTCGGCATGCCATCTCCTGAATGCAACCGTGAGCGTTACTGGGGATCTAGGCGAGGCCACCACCGTAGATTATCGCACGGACATTCGTGATACGTTCGGGCAGTGGGTCGCTGCAGAAGACGGCGATGGTGGCGGCGAGGGCGGCGAGGACGACGCCTTCGACTTCAACTTCGACGTCGACGGCGAGGGCCCGGCAGAAGAGTTCAACTTCGACGAGCATGCTGACATTGCAGATCACGGCTCAGGCGGACGAGATGCAGGTGATGACAACGAGGACCAGGACCCACCTGACTACCCCTGTGAGGATGCCTACGTCGTCGATCTTTCGAAGTCGATCTACACACCAGGTCCGCATCATGTCCTACACAACCTCACGAAAGGGCTTCCAACTGTTCTGGCGTGGTGGGACGATTTCGTAGAGTATGCGAAAAACGTGTGTAAATTGCTGAGCATGAAGTTTTCGAAGGAACGTCTTTTGCGTACATGTTTCGCTGGTGGCGCTGGGGCATTGTTCTACGACGACATTGCTGGTTTCACTGCTCGCATCTACGATGGACGATGGGGCACTGTTCACAACGCTACCCACCTCCTGATCGACCCGAACATATCTGAACCCCTTCGCTACAGCTGGGACAAGGCTCGATACAAATTGGAGGGTGGAGTGGCGGCTCCCCGTGATGACATCGACGACCCCGATCGCAAAGGAGCCAACGTGGACAGAGTCGACGAGGCTATTCGATCAAGATTGTTCTGGGGATACGCAACAATGGTGGACATTACAGCTACGTTATTTCTGTACCTATCTGGTTGGATCGATAGTTGCCCTTGCCATGATTCCGACTCAACCCCAGGGGAAGCAAGTTTCCGCAGCCGGGAGAGAAAGTCGTACTGGAAGCGCATTCTGGGCAAGCCATGCCCGATGATATGTCGGCGAGCACCTGACCTTGCAGCTGGGCGTTTCTCATCATTCTTGCGGCTGCTCCTGCGTGTATCTCTCAACGGGCTGCTGTTTGACCTAGCGGCCGTGGGCGTGGTTGGGCAAGATCGGGCAATCATACTGCGAGACTTTGACTCTATGCGTCGGTACGTGCACTTCATTTTCAATATCAAGTTCGGCCATTGGCAACAATTGCCATGGGTACTTGCTGGGACTGCTTCGACATCCCTTCAGGTCGGTCGCGAGTGCGCAAGGCGTGCATTGGCTTTGTTTGCTGGCGCACCAGTCGGTCGTCGACATCACTTTGTGGAGATGCTGTTGTGCGCTCCTGGTTCCAGGGGCTATGTTGAGATGACCGCCTTCGTTGATGGTGAGGACCCTGTCAACCTGCCTTTCCTTCTACGCATGATGGCCCACTTCAGGTTCATTTTGACGAGCGAGCGTTGGGTCGAGGCGCTGCATGCTGCAAACAAGCACTGGTTGGCGTCAGCACATAACGCAGGAGCTGTACATGTTGCATTTCACTCGTGCTTGCCAGTTCTCAAAGAGCACCTGCAGCGTGAGCCCCAGTCGTTTGATTTGCTGGCCAAGCACTGCATGAACACGAGGAACATCGTCGAATGCATCAGCACGGTTGGCTTTCGACTGCATCCCCGAGTTGTGGAATTCCAGGCTGCTGGAAAGAAAAGTGCTCTCCATCGAAAGCACCTCAAGGAACTCACCCGTATTATTTATCACGTCGACCCGCGCGCACTTTACCAGGACTTGCCAGATTTGCTCCCCATCGGGCCTGTGCCTCCACCACCGCCCGCGCCCCCTGCAGGTCCAGGACACTTCGGGTTGAAATCAAACACCCTCGCAAGCAAAACAGGAGGAGAGAGGACAAGAAGAAGGAGCAGGAGGAGGGTGGAGGAGAGGTGAGGATGTCCATAATGATGGGCCTTCTGAGGGTTCGAGAGGCCATTTCAGAGTGTGTCAGGGGGCTATTCGTCTTCCATCTCCTTCAGCTCATCCTCCAATGGGGAGTCTTTCCTAGGTTGTGCCCTTCGCAGACACATCAGAGTGTAGTGTAAAGGACATTGCCAACAAGCGCAAATATCTCAGCATCCTTCTTCTCTACATGTGAAAACCGATGTCACATGTTTCGTAAAGTCCTGTCCCTGGGAAGGTCTCAAGAGTTTTGCTTGATGGTCGTTCTTCACTTTCCAAATCTGCTCCGCATGTGCCTCGCGTTTCTCCCTCCTCTTTCATATTCTTCTCATCCTCCTTGTTATATTATTCATTCATTCTCCGCCTCTTTCACTTCCCCCACTATCCTTCTCCTTGTCCTCCTCCTCATCCTTCTCCTCGTCCGCCTCTTGCTCCTCAACTACATGTCCTAGTTGCTTCATGGCGCCTCACTGCTAGGACCACCACCACCACACGGCGATGGAGACCCTCATGGAGCTGGTGGTGGCGGTGGCGGTGGCAGCTCTGGTGGCTGCAGTGGCGGTGGCGGCCACGCACCTGGGACTGCGCCCGGGGGCCCTGGAGCGGGCCATGGGAGCAGCGGCGGTAGCGGCGGCGGCGGTGGAGCCAGCGGCAGTGGTGCTGGTCATATCGTTGGCTCTGGTGGCGACGAGTCTGGTGGTGGAGGCGGTGCCGCCCCGAGCGCCAGCGACGACGCTTCCTTGAAGAAGGCTGGCCGTGCTGACATATACCAGGTCATCATGTCACTCCTTGCTGTGCGCCATCTCAGGGCCTGTGCTCAGTCTGGAGATGAAGCTATGGGACACAAGATATTCTCCTTGGCTTTGGACCGTCCGTTCGTTGATGTAGACCTCCAGCGGCTTATCGACATCACTGACCCGACATATGACATCAGAAAAGCCGATGATGAATTTGATTTCGATGTCGAGATGGCCAGTGACCCTCTGCCCGATGATGCACCTTCTGGCAAGATCAATGGAGGACGGCATTTGTTTTTTACTTTCCACCATACCAAGCCTTCAGATCTCGTCGCGCCACCTGGGGCGCCAAAGATTCGCGACTCCGACAGCATTGCTATCTCGCTGTGTGAAGTCACGGACCCGAGCTCGGAAACGCCAGTCCTGCTCATGAAAGATACTGAGACTGGACTTGATGAATCTTCTGTGATTGCAGTGCCGTCGACCTTCACCATGTCAGAGTGGAAGAGCCTAACTCGATACACTTGTCAACCCGCGCTGTGCCACAAATTTGGCGGCGTCGAGGCGCCGGCAGGGATTGCTGACGCGATGGACCTTGTCATCGAGCAGCTCTTGCCATCTGCAGCTGTGAATGGGCAGGGTGTCTTCTTCAAGGCGGAGACGCTCACTGACAATGTGGAGCGCGCCTTGAAGTTTTTATCCGAGAAGGGCTTTGTGACTAGATCACTGGGCAACAGCTGGATGCTCAGCTCTCGTGGGAAGCTATCTTTACAAACTTTGCAGCCCTTGGGAAATCCAGAGAATGTTCTGATGCCGCCTGGGGTCTCGGAGAAGCCGCTCTGCGATTTGTCAAGTTTGCAGTTGGCGCTTTTGTTGGATAGGGCAGGCTGGAAACATGAAGTTGTCAAATCGAGAAGAGGACTGAAGCCTTACACTCAGAAAGGCGCGAAAGTGTGGTATCTCAGGGAGAGTGCGAAGACCTTTTCCCAGCACTACTTGTGGGCACTTCTTGATTCACCAAGGCATGGTTCGCAAGTGTTGCATTTGATGCCAGAGGGCTACTACATGGCTCTCCTCAAGGGCCACGAGTGGACGCCTCCAGCCAAACGAACGAAGAAAGACGAGTTTGAGTTTGATGCTTCGGACGCGGACTACGAAGTTGAAGAGGAGGCTATTGACGAGATCGGCCCAGCAGAAGGTGAAGATGACCAAGACGAGGCAGACGAGGAGCGTCCAGCTGAGGAACATGCAGAATCCGACAACTGTTCCGACGCTGCCTCAAGCTCAAGTAGTTCTTCGAGCTCGAGTTCTTCGAGCTCAGGATCATCAGAGTCTCCGCCTCCGCCTGCGCCTCCAGTCGGACGCATCCGGAAGGATAACCAGAACTGGCGAGGGTCGAGGTTCACTTATGTGTATCACAAGACGACTGGAGAGGTGACTGGACTTGAGTGCACGTGCGTATACAAAGATGCACATCCCAACAAGTGCAGGCGGCGGCGGCTCTTCTGGGCAAATAAAGGCCCTGGCAACACAGAGAAGCTGTTGAAGCATTGGGTGCTCATGGGCGGACAGTGCGACGACCAGATCACACATCGTGACATGCCGCACCCTGCAAAGCTCCCTACTTTCAAGGAGCTTGATGAGATGGATTTTACTTGACATCAATGCTGTGCACTGTGCACTGTGCGCTTCACGTGATGCGTAGACAATCACTCCTCCTTCTTCATTCTCTGTCCCTACTCCTCTTGCTCTTCTAAAGCTCCGCCTCCTCCTCCTCCAACGCTCCTTCCTCCACATCTCCGCTTTCTTCATATCGTTCTACTCGCATGGCGGGCTTATGGTCGTCAGAAGCTGGGCTGCCTTGAGGATCTCGGCACCGCCATAGGCTGTCTCAAGGTAAGCTTCCTGGGGAGCCGTACTCGGCTGTCTTTGGGGTATCGTGTGTCATGGGTTGTCTTGGAGCAATCACAAGCTGTTTAAAGCCATTATAGGCTGTCTTGGGGAAGCCGCCATAGGCTCTTGGGTCAATCTGCTTGGTTCGGAGGCTCTGGGGCAACCTTAAGCTGCGTGGGGCGTGGGCCAACCTTAGGTTGACTTGGGACTCCAATAGGCCATCTGGGTTCTTGGGGACGCCCAACGGCATCTCTGGGAAGTCTCAAGCTACCTCGGGCAATACAAAAGCTGTCATGGGGCCACCTTAGGCTATCTAGGGTCTGGGGGCTACCATGCCTTTGCTGGAACCGCTGAGGACCGTCTTGAGGTCATCTTGGGCTGCCCGGCGACAATCAGGCCGACTACAACACCTTAGCGCACCATGCAACAAACAAACAGCAGGCTCGCAGGACCGACTCTGATTTTATGTTAACATTACAATCCTATGATGTTCACCATGCGCCCAGCGACCCGCCCTTTCCACTGAATGCAGCAACTGTTACATATGTTTTGAAGCTTTTCTATGCCTTTTGCAATATTCCATACCTTTTGTGTGCAAGCGGGTGTGAAACCTATGTTGTTCTACATTCCCCTGTGATTTCGCAAGCCCGAACAACTTTTTACAATGAAACGTGTGTGATTGAGAAATTTCATTGTGTTTTCATATGTTTAACCTGCTTTTGTAGACGCCACTGCGCTTGGAAAGAATTCCCGCCAATTCCAACGTGTCTGTTCCAAAAACACTGAAATTTCAATTGTGTGGCGTTTTCGCTTGGATATCAACTGCTTTTGTGTAGACTGGCAGCTTTTTTTAATACATTCTGACTGTTTTCAAATGATGGTGCACATTCAGCATCAATTCGCATGACATGCAACGATTTTCAAGCGAATTCTAAGAATTTCAACGAATTTCATTGGATTTCAAGCGTTTTCGAGCGATTTCAGCATACTTCCATTATTTTCTAAGGTTTTCAATGAATTTCAACAGATTTCAACAATTTTCAATGATTTCGGGCTTTTTTGCTGTAACTTGGTCAATTTCGCACTCCGTTGTACATTGCTGGCGTTCCTCACCCTCTTTGCGCCCGAAACACTTAACCCATGAAATCTCATGGCTGATTTGCGGGGAACTTGCGGGGAACTTGCGGGGAACTTGCGGGGAACTTGCGGGGCACTTGCGGGGGACTTGCGGGGAACTTGCGGGGAACTTGCGGGGCGCCTCCAAACCACCCAAACTACATCAGGAATACTCGAATTTCACCGAAATACACTCGAAACTACAAAAAAACATTGAAAATCATTAAAATATGCCCAACATCACCAAAAAACAATGAAAATCATTAAAATATGCCCAAAATCACAAAAAAAAAAAATTGAAAATCACTAAAATATGCCCAAAATCACCAAAAAACATTGAAAATCATTAAAATATGCCCAAAATCATAAAAAAACAATGAAAACCATTAAAATATAACCGAAATCACCAAACAAACATTGAAAATCCTTAAAATATGGTCAAAACCACAAAAAAAAACATTGAAAATCATTAAAATATGCTTAAAATCATTAAAAACATACTAAAAATCATTAAAATATGCACAAAATCACAAAAAAAACGACAATCATTGAAATATGCCCAAAACCATAAAAACACAATGAACTTATTGAATTACGTACAAAACATTAAAGACATTGTAAAAAAAAAACAACTAAATATGTTTTAAACGTGAGAATATTGTCAACCCCGCCAGAAAACCAACACAACACCCCATCATACACCAATGACCCAAGAACAACACGAACCAAGTCGAAACATTGCGAATAAACACAAAAATCAATCAGTAGAGTTGATATTTCAAGGCACAGCGTCAGTATGTTGAATTCCTTCCGGCTATTTAGCGAGCTAGGGGGATATTGCGTCATGCACTCCCTACATTGTGAATCGTGTTTCGGTGAGAACTGGGGTCATCCATATGTGATTTGGTCTGAAGGAATGATTTTGGCCCAAACCGATCCTGGCAACCAGTTGGGAGCTCACGAGATGGAGTCCCATCCCGACGCCTCAAGCGCAGATGCGCCAGTTCTTCCAATGGTTGGCGACGCCCAAGGCCAGACGATCGATGACTCCTTTGATTGGTCGCTGTGGCCTCATGATGAGCAACCGACTTCCAGCTTCGCCAGGGCGAACAGGCTGATTCCAGAGGTGCAGCCGCGATCGAGGTCTCGCTCCCCAGTGCCAGCACCAGTGGTTGCAGTGGACCTGGAGGAGAATGACTTCAAGTTCGACCACGACGGTGACGCGGACATCAGCCTCAGCCAGCACAGCCAGCACAGCGTTCACAATGTTGGGGGACGGCAACAGCACGTCGCTGCTGACAGCGACGACGGTGACAGCGAAAGCGACGGGGTTGAGCAGGAGGACGTCCCGGTGCTCATCACAACCGACTCCGACTTTGACGACATCGACAACCCATGGGACGGCTACTCACCACAGGGCTTGCAAAGGAAGCTATTTGCTGTGAAGGGAGGTTGCGCGAAATACAAGAAGATGACGAAGCACCTCCCAAGCGGGCCATCGTCGCTTTCAGAGTTCAAGGATCACACGAAGCGGCGCATGGACACAGCGTTCAGTGGGGAGGAGGGCGAGCTGAGAAAGAGAAGAGTCCTGAGTCTCTTCCAATACGGCGTGGCCCTGCACACTGACTTCAGCGGGATGCAAGGGGCTGAAGCCGTCATGCTGATGATCAAGACGGAGCTCAAGAAGGTCGGCCTGGAGAACGAGTGGCTTATGTTCTATCGCGCGACGGAGCCCATCCCAGCGTTGAAGGACCTCCTGATCCACGAGGAAAACCCAATGAGACCAGCCCACGTGTTCAAGACGGTTGAGCAGCTCCACATGAATGATTCTGTTCACGATCTACCGCAGAGGCGTCCCAGTGGGGATCCAAGTGATCTCCAAAAATGGCACAAGGACTTCAAGGACTACCTCAAGGAGCACTTCGCCGTATTCTATGCGTGGGGCAAGACCAGTCCGAACAGTGTGCTCAAGCCAGGCGTGCACGTCCCTGTTCGTTATGGGGAAACCGAGGAGCTTGAGCAGTCCATGATTGAAAACTTCGGGCCATTGCGAGTGAACTGGGGCTCGCCGCCATGCATCCCGTGGTGCCCAACTGGCAAGAAGCAGAAGCTTACTGATAAGACGATCCCAGCGTACGAGACATGGCTGGAGGAGGCGAAGCACTTTGACCTGGTCTTCATGGAGCAATCGCATCGCTATCCCCCGATCCTGTTCGAGGAGGCGCTGAAGGATACCCACAAGATCGTGTACTCCAAGTTCGGGCCTAACGATCTGGGGTGGCCAGTGGCACGACTTCGATTCAGGGCCGCAGCGATTCGTCTCGACAAGCTCGCTTGGGTGGGGCCTATGCACAAGAACGACGTGACAGACGACTTCTTGCGAATCTTTCACCAGCAGGTGACAACCAAAGCCAGCATCTTTGCCAAGATCGACTCCGAGGACAACATCGAGAAGGTTATCAAGGAGCACGCGGCCCTGAAGGGGGGTGACTATGATGAGAACGAGCCAGTTTGGCAGCATCTGCCTCCACATGCGGTCGACAATTTCCTGGCCTACCACGAGAGGGCCGCTTGCATTGCCGAGGGAGTCGAGACGATGGTGGCAGACGTGACGTACAACCCCAGAGTTCGCTCTGGCCGCTTTGGCCACTGGATGCCTACAATCCAGAAGAATACCAAGATGGTGGAGCTCTCCGTCACGAACGTGAACCAGGTGCACATCTTCACACCTCGCGAACTCTTCTTTGCGATGGGCTGGCCAGTCATTCAGATCCCGAAGGAGGGCGCCAAGGATGATGACAGCCTGGTCCCGAAGCCGAACCCATATAGCTTCTTCGAGCGCATCTTTTCAGAAGGCCCCTCGATCAAGTCGTGCGCTCTTGGAAATGGGATGCACTTGGCTGCCGAGGAGGCGTGGGTCATCTACACAGCGTCCAACACCATCCGGCGGGATGTGCTTTCGTCGATGGCGCCCCCGCTGAGCGCGCCCAGCAGCAGCAGCGCTGGCACGGCGGACTCCGTGCCCCACCAGGACGGCCGCTCGGCCCTTGGAGCTGCGCCAGCTGCGCCATGAGGAATCAGTTGCTGTTGGCTGAAAGCTTGTCGCCGCGAGAGCAGTTATCTAGAAGGCATCTTAGATGCCAAGGCGAGCTGAGAGCTCGCTACGAGAGAAGGGGACTAGAAGCGAGATGTATCCGATCGGTCTGGGCAAATGCTTTCCCCTGAGCCCCTGAGGATCCTCAGACTTTGTTGGATTGAGCCATGTTGAAGCGTTGCAGAGTTGAAGAATACATGCACGTCTGTCCCCACGTGCAAGGAAAACACGTACCAACAAACGATTTAAAATATAACAAGCTTGACTTTCAAACAGAGGACGGCCAAATAATCCCACCCATCCACCCAAAACTACAAACAGCACGGCCTTACCCACACGACATGTTGCAGTCAACCGTTGTTCTCATTCGTCACAGGTAGGCTATGTTAGAATAGGCGCTCAGGTGAGGCGAGGTAGATTAGGTCAGGTTCTAAGCGCTGAGGCAAATCAACCCAAGCATCTAGGAGACAAACAACCACAACAAACAAAACATGGAGCAAATACTCAACCCGCAACAAGTCAGCAAACAAGACAAGACGCAGGTCGCAGTAAAAGAGAGGGGACGTCAGGGGGCAAACGCTCGATCCCCCCCGATGCCGCCGCCGCCCACGCCCCCGCCCCGCTCCTCTGGTGACCAACGACGTGGACAAGACAGGCGCCGCGGCCGCCACGCGCGGCGCGTGCCGTCCGCATCTCTGCATTGCTCCCACGCTCCCACTGCCTCCTTGTCGTTCTTGTCTTTATCTCTCCCTCCCTTCCTCCTCCCTCCTCCTACTCATGCTCCCTCATCCTCCTGCTCCTCTCCGGGGTCCCTCTCTCCTCCTCCCTACCCCTCAGCCGCCTCCACGTCCTTCTCGTCTTTCTTGGGAGTTGTATTGGGGGGCCGTCTTGGTGGCAGTCTTGGTGGGCAGTCTTGGTGGACAATCTTGGAGGATCGTCTTGGTGGATCGTCTTGGTGGGTCGTCTTGGTGGATCGTCTTGGTGGATCGTCTTGGTGGATCGTCTTGGTGGATCGTCTTGGTGGATCGTCTTGGTGGGCAGTCTTGGTGGCCGTCTTGGTGGGCCTTCGTCGAGGCCGTCTTGAAGCCATCATTGGGCCTCCGCTGTCGGTTGCTAAGTTGTTCAAGTCGTAGTCGCCAGCTCGATTGCGAGCGTTGCGAGGCGACAGTTCGAGGGATCAATGCCTCAAAGATGTGGACAGAGATTTCTTCCAATGACTTTCGTTGCAAGGTTGTGGCAGAGGTGCTGTTTCAGACACGATTGTATTCAAGCTTGCGTTTTCGACTGCTCATGCTCTCACCTGCGTAGGGTTTCGGCTCAGCGGGCTCTCCAGGATGAAGGCCTAAGATGGCCAGCAGCACAGACGCAGCACAGATGTCAGCAACCGAACCAGTCGCCGCTGCAGATGGCGCCGTCCCCGACGCTGATGATCGTGAGAAGAAGATTTCGGTCACTCCAGCCCTGCCTCAGACACCAGATGACAAAGGCACTCAAGGTTCAGTCATGTCCGAGCTGATGGATGCTTCAAGCAGCAAGTATGCTGTCAGCAGCGCTGGCAAGGGCAGCGCCTCGTTCGATGACGAGTTCGGCTTCAGCGAGTTCGAGTCGGGGGAGGAGATTGCCGGTGGTGCCCGCGCCGCTATCGCCGCCCTCAGAGGCAACAGCATCAGAAAGAGGGCAGCGGAGCCAGACACAGCCGCGGGCGAGCCAGCGAAGCAGCCAAGGCGCAAGTCGACTGGCAAGCCGTGCCCGCTTCCTTCCTGCTCAGACGAGATTGATGGAAACAAGAAGTTCTGCAAAAAACACCATCGCGTCTACGAGTGCTTGGAGCGACGCGCGTTCAAGGGAGTGAATCACGCCAAGCCCGAGACGGAGAACGAGGAGTCCAGGTCCTTCAAGAAGATCTTCGGCTACAAGCCAGGCAGGAAGGGCGGTGAGCCGCATGATGCAGATTGGGAGATAGCTGACGAGGTGATGACCGACATCCTCGCCAAGCACCCAGACATAGAAGACGCCCAAAGCAGCAGGTCTACCAAGTCGCGTGGTAGCGACGTCAGGTTGTCCAACTACATCAGTCGCAAGGGCACTCAGAGGGAGAACTCTGACATCGCAGCCAGGCCCAAATGGGACAAGGAGTTTTTCGTGAGGAAGATGCAGGTGCTCCGGCCTTGGACGGAGGCTCGTTGCAACAATGAGTGGGCAGCGCTCGAGATGGACACGCCTGACGACCAGAAGGACATGCGCGGGCCTCCTGAAAGCCCACTTCGCCTTCCTGTTCCAGCGTGGATGGTGGGCGAAGACAAGCTCGAGCAGAAGACGACGAACTTCCACACGCAGGAGATGATCACCAAGTCGGCGAAGGGCAAGGCCATGACTGATGAAGCCGTCGCCAGCGCAGTCAAGGATTGTCAGAGAGGCTTTGATTCACTAGCGCATGCCAGCGCCATCAGCGCAGTGCAGGCGCCATCGAGTCGGGCTATCAATGCAGGTGATGCTGGTAAGCTCGCAGCCGAGATCATGGCCAAGCACGGGACGTCCAAGCCCTCAGCAGGTGCCGAAGGCACTGGCGACGCAGCTGCCAAAGATCCAGCAGATGAAGCATCCACGCAGCCGTTCGCGAAGAAGCAGAAGAGGCAGGACAATGTCAAGTTCGACGTGGGTGTTACGAGGCTGACGATCGCTGAGACACAGAGGAAAACGTTAAGTTCCGAGGAGTCCAAGCTGATGAAGGCATTGACAGTTGCCTGCAAGACGATTGCGACGTGCCCAAATTCTAGTGCCGAGGAGAAGATGATGTTGCAGGAACGGTTTGCTCTCGGATGTCGCGTCCTTGACAAAAAGATCGAGTACGATTCTACCAGCGGCAGCATCACAGAGAGCGAGTACAGCGTGACAGAGTTGTTGGAGAAGATGAAGGGCCAGTTCAAGAAGACGGAGGGTCAAGAGGAGATGGACTTCCCCGAGCACCTCAACAGCGAGGGTACGTTCTGCGACTACATCCTGAAGAACATGCTCGCCTCAGCTTGCTTGTTGCCCGTTGACGACACCTCGAAGATCGTTCGGATGAAACGCATGAACGATCGGTGCCAGAGCATCCGGTCAGCTACTACACCAAAGGAGATCGAGGATGCCGAATCAGCGATTGAGGACTTCAAATCCAACATGGAGCAGCTCCGCAACTGCATCATCACCATCGCCAAGGCTGCCAAGACCTCGAACGCCAACCACATGAAGAAGATTGCTGCCAGACAACAAGCAGATGAATCAAAAGCACGAGAGGCGGCGGTTGCTGCGGCTTCAGCAGCTGCGGCAGCGTTGAGGAAGCAGATCACCACGCAGAGGATCGGAGCTCCCAAATGTATTCATCAATCTGGCCTCTCCCTTCCCGTCCTCTTCAATCCGTAACCCCGCGAGGGAGATGGAGAGAAGGGGCAAGGGGGGGAAGAGGGCAGATTCGCGGATGCAATCAATGGGAGCTCCAAGAGGAATCTCTCGTCTGGCGTGTTCGCAATCGACTGGTCTTCTGTCGGCTGCCCAGAGGTGGTCACTTACGACAACGAGGAGAAGCTCAAGGAGGCGCTGCAGACCAGCGCGGACATCATGGACAGCCCCTTCAAGCTGAAGGCGTCGGCCACTGCGGTTGCAGCACTCGCAAAAGAAGACGTCAAGACGGGCCTCAACAGGTACTCCGAGAAGTTCCCTGCCGCAGCGAGCCAGAGGGGTGACAAAGCTACGGCTCCCATGCAAGAGTCGCATGGCCTAGCAGACGTCACGCCCATCTTCGAGGTAGTCGCACCCAAGTCCAAGCTTGCAGATGTGACCAAGCACCCGATGGTGAATGCAGCATCGGAGAGGATTTGGTTTTTCGGGCTTCTCCCAACCTACGTGGACATGGGCTTCGAGTCAGATCTGATGGGAAGTGCCAAGTACTTCTACGAGGGCAGCATGAAGGTGATATACTTCAAGGGTGCCGACCTGAAAAGCAAGATTGGGCAGCCCGTTCAGGGGGCAAGTTTCATCGAGCAGGCGTCCGCAATGCTGAAGAGCGTCGGCACGAGCACAGCGAAGGAGTGGTGCGAGAAGAAGGAGATCGACTGCTGCTGGACGACGGTCAACGCAGGCGAGTTCGTGGTCACGCCGCCAGGGTGGTTTGCGTGCAGCTCATGCACTCCCACGGGGCCGAGGTGCGTTGGCATCAGGAAGTTGCTGCTCGTCCAGCGGCAGGCCGCCATTGAGAACCTCGAGTCTCTCATCGAGGTGCCCAGCCTGAAGAACGACCGCGTGCAGGCCGCCCTGGACATCCTGGTTGCTGACGCCGCCTAGGCACGCAGGAGACAGGCGGCCAGCAGCCAGGCGATGAGCTCGCCGAGCTCGCTGACACAATCATTCCTCATTATTCCCATCCTCCTCGTCCATGTCTTCCTGTCTTCCCCCCCTCCACACACGGGTCCAGAGCAGAAGACCAGCACTGCAGAGGCAGGGAAGGACGAGAAAGAGAAAGAACAGGACGATGATGAGTGAAGAGGGGGAGGAGGAGGAGGAGGAGGAGGAGGAGGAGGAGGAGGAGGAGGAGGAGGAGGAGGAGGAGGAAGTGGAGGAGGAGGAGAGGAAAGAGGGGGAGGAGGGAGGAGGAGGAGGAGGAGGAGGAGGAGAGAAAGATAATGTAGAGGACTCTCATAAACTCCGAGGCGCCGAGGCGGCGTCCTGGCCCCTCGGGAATCTCCAGGCGCGGAAACCCTACGCACCCCCATTGCCTAGTATCGTTCAGCTTTCTGCTCCGCCTCCCCGCTTCCCCCCTCGCTTGCCACCTCCATCCACTTTCCCTCCTCTGTCCACTCGATCCTCCTCTTCCTCTTCCTCCTCCTCTTGCTCTTCTTCCTCCTTCCTCCCTCCTTCCTTTTCCCTCCTCCCTCCTCCCCCCCCTCCGCGTCCTCCTCCTCCTCCTCCTCCTTCCTGGCGTCACCCTTTCGCTGAGGTTCAGCCGAGATCCGCATGGGGTGCGAAATGCGTGAGAGAGCGTGCGAGAGAGAGGCTCGGGTCATGGTAACACTTGAATAGATCGGAGCCTGCCTGAGCCTGCAAGCAACGTAGAGATCCAAAGATCTCAAGATCAGGAGATCCGAACTCAAGGGACTCAAGGGCCTTAGGGCCGCGCCCGGGGCCGTTTAGAAAGACCCTGGGCCCCCTTGTCGGGGAACCATGTGTACAGGGCCTGTACAACGGAATTGCAAGATTTACCACTGGGAATGGCTCCCTGTGGCCGCCGAGCACAGACGGGCAGGTTGCCAGCTCGTTGACTTCGACATGTGCACCAGCCGATACCGCCTGGCGAAAGCCCACCAGCATCGGCACCAACGCTCCTGGAACTGACGGTCTTTCGCGCGGGTGCCCAGGCCACAGCCAACACGTCATCCTGGAGGGCGAAGTCGGGAGCGCCTGCAAGCCCGCGCGCTAGCGAACCTCGTTCGCAGGAACGCATCCGCCCAAGCCGTGCCACGCCCTTGCGAGGGCGGCCGCTCGTGCTGCTCCTGCTGCCGCAGCCTGCTGCCGCGGCCAGGGGCAGCTCTCAGACTGGTGGGAGAGCCGGCCGCCAGACTTAAGTTGGGCGTGTCCCCCTCCAGGTAATTTTCGACGAAAAATAAAAAAATACCCCAACAAATTCTGCAAAGTGGCCAACCGATGCTCAAAAAACCGTCCCCAGACTATTTCTTGACTATTCTTGAATACTCCCCCTGCAGAGGGACAGGCCCGACTTAACGCTGGACGCCGCGAGGCCGAACGGCCCCCTCCTGCCCGGCCGACGCGCGGCAGCCCCCGCGGCTCCCACGGCACGCCGCCCCCGGCTGCGAGGACCGCCCGGCCGGCGCCGGAGCGGGCGCGCGCTCCGGAAGGAGCGCCGCAGCCTCGGCGAGGTCCGCGTTTGGAGCTGCGCTCGCCCGCCGAAGGCGACAGCGGGCGACGAGCGCGGCGGGCCACCATCACCGCGCGGACGCGGGTCGCCTCCGCCTCCTCCTCCTCCTCCTCCTCCTCCTCCTCCTCCTCCTCCTCCTCCTCCTCCGCTTCCTCCTCCTCCTCCGCTTCCTCCTCCTCCTCCTCCTCCTCCTCCTCCTCCTCCTCCTCCTCCTCTCCTCCCCCTTCTCCTGCTCCTCCCCTTCTCCTTCTCCTCCTCCCCCTTCTCCTCCTCCTCCTCCTCCTCCTCCTCCTCCTCCTCCTCCTCCTCCTCCTCCTCCTCCTCCTCCTCCTCCTCCTCCTCCTCCTCCTCCCGGTGCTCCGTTGGCTGTGCCCCCCCCTCTCCCCCTAGGGCCACAACAGGGCCTTTGGCCTGGTGAGGCAGCTCGCCTCTGACCAAGACCTGACGCCTCGCTCGATGGCTAAGTGGGATGCCACCCTCGACGACTACCTGGAGACCCGGATGAGACCGAGCTTTTGGAGGGGGCCTCGGCGGCGGTCGGGCGCGTGGCCGTCTGCAGTACCGCCTGGCACCTGGACTACGTCTCTCGGAGCCCATCGGTTTTCCCGCTGACCACAAAGGCGCTCAAAGGCTTCACGGCGATCCGGTCCGACTCGATGCGCGACCCGCCTCCGCTGGAGGCCGTGTGGGCAGTCGTCGCCGCCTTCAGGAGGGCCGACACGATCGAGTGCGACCTCGCGGCCGCCTTCACGCTCATCGCCTTCGACGCCTACCTCAGGCCGTCCGAGCTCCTGGAGATGCTCGTCAGCCAGGTCATCCGCCCGTATCCCTCACTCTCTCTCTATCCCTCTCTTTCTCCCTGCCTCAAATCTGACCACTTTATCGACCCTCTCTCCCTCTCTCTACTATGCTGCTACATCTCGACGTGTTCTCCAGGCTCTTTGAGATACTCCCAAATTCTATCTGCTGAGCTCTGCACTCTACTCTCTCTCTCTCTCTCTCTCTCTCTTTCTGCTCCCTACTATCGACCCTGTCATTCTAACAACAACGGTCGCGAAGAAATATCCCTGAACTTGAGAAACCGTTCCAGGAAACCTTGACCCGAGAAACTGGAATCCCGAAAACTCAACCGCCCACCAAAATAAGCTTGGAACCATGAATCTGGAACTCAGGAGTCTGGCCGCCCATCGAAGTCGACCGACATTGTGGAATGACGGTGATGATGATGATGATGATGATGATGATGATGATGATGATGATGATGATGATGATGATAATGATGATGATGGTGGTGATGATGATGATGATGATGATGATGATGATGCTGATGCTGACGCTGACGCTGGTGCTGACGATGATGCGGATGATGCTGCTGTTGATGATGCTGATGATGACGATGTTGTTGATGTTGATGTTGATGTTGATGCTGACGTTGATGATGGTGGGCCGATGTTCGACGGTCTTTCCATCAACTGAGCCCTGCATACAGCTCTCAGAGGTACGTGTGGCACCTGCCACCAAGCGACGTAGCACCAGCCAGCTTGAAGGACAAATGGCGAGCCTCTAGCCACTGCCTTGGCGCCCGTCGCGGATAAACTTGGAGGCCTGGTGGGGGTGAGAGGGGCGAGCCTGGATCGAGAACCCCACCACGCTAACGTGGAAGAGGGGGCTTGTGTCCAAAGATCCACATCAAGGGCGCGCAGCACAACAATGAAGCGGACGCGGAGGATGCATAAGTAGCTTCAACCGCTGCAACTCGGCAACTGACCGACGGCTACCGCAATAAATTATCCGCCTTCTTGCTGACGGGACATACGAAGCTGCCCAGCGCCTGCAGCGCAGCCTGACGGAGAATGCGTATATCTGCCCACCGCCGCCAAGGGTCCCCCCCTCTCCTTTCCTGCTCTTCGCTGGGCCCTGGGCCTCACACAGCCTGGATCCGACCTGCCATCAGGCAGGCTGGTCCGCTGGGCTGCCTCACAGCTCGTCGTGCGCCTCGTCCTCGTCCTCCTCGTCGCCTCCACCTCCGCCTCCGCCTCCGGAGCCGTAGTACTTAGAGACGATGGGGGCGCAGATGTTCTCCACCTCCTTGTGCTTCTCCTTGATCTCCTCGGGTTCGGCCTCGGGGTTGGAGTCCAGCCAGGACTGCCCATCCTTGAGGGCGTCGAGGATCTTCTCCTTCTCCTCGGAGTCCATCTTTTCACTCAGGCCCTTGTTCTCGCCAGAGCCCTCAGTCGCAGACCTCATTGAGTGGATGTAGCCGTCGAACGCGTTCTTGGCATCCACGCGCTCCTTGACCTTCTTGTCCTCGTCCGCGAACTGTTCCGCCTCCTTGATCATCTTCTCGATCTGCTCCTCCGTCAGCCGACCCTTGTCGTTGGTGATGGTGATCTTCTCCTCCTTGCCAGTGCCCTTGTCCTGGGCGCCGACGGCCAGAATGCCGTTGGAGTCAATCTCGAAGGTAACTTCGATCTGCGGCTGACCACGCGGCGCAGGTGGGATCCCACCGAGCTCGAACTTGCCCAACTGGTGATTGTCCTTCGTCATGGGCCGCTCGCCCTCGAAGACCTGGATGTTCACTGCTGGCTGGTTGTCCTGGAGCCTCCTCCTCCCCCTCCTCTCCCTCCTCCCCCTCCCCCTCCCCCTCGTCCTCGTCCTCCTCCTCCTCCTCCTCCTCCTCCTCCTCCTCCTCCTCCTCCTCCCCCCTCCCTCTTCTCCCACCTGTCCTGGTAGGTGGAGAAGATCTGACTTCTTGGTCGGGATGACAGTGTTCCGGCCAATCAGCTTGGTCATCACGCCTCCGACGGTCTCGATTCCCAGCGTGAGGGGAGTGACGTCGAGCAAGAGAAGATCCTGGCCACCCTCGCCGCTCAAGATGCCAGCCTGCACAGCGGCTCTGTAGGCCACCGCCTCGTCCGGGTTGGTTCGGCTCCTTGCCGTTGAAGAACTCCTTGATCAGCTGCTGCACCTTCGGGATGCGCGTGGAACCCCCGACGAGCACAATCTCGTCAATCTGGTTCTTCTTGAGGCCAGAGTCATCCAAGACCTGCTTGACGGGGCCAATGGTATTCTTGAACAAGTCGGCGTTGATCTCCTCGAAGCGAGCGCGCGAAAGCGTCTCGGAGAAGTCCACGCCTTCGAAGAGCCCCTCGATCTCGATGCGGGCTTGCTGCGTGGAGCTCAGGGCACGCTTTGTCTTCTCGACCTCGCGGCGGAGCTTTTGGATAGACTTTTGGCTCTTGGACATGTCCTTGCCATGTTTCTTCTGGAAGACCTTGACAAAGTGCGCCATCACTCGCTGATCGAAGTCCTCACCGCCCAGGTGCGTGTCGCCGCTGGTGGCGACCACCTCGAACACACCGTTGTCAATGGTGAGCAAGCTGACGTCGAAAGTACCGCCGCCCAAATCGTATACGAGGATGTTATTCTCGGTCTTCTTGTCCAGACCATACGCGATCGCCGCTGCCGTAGGCTCATTGATGATGCGGAGGATGTTCATACCAGAGATGGTGCCCGCATCCTTCGTGGACTGCCTCTGCGCATCGTTGGAGTACGCTGGCACGGTGACCACTGCGTGGTTGACCTCCTTGCCCAGGTAATTCTCAGCAGTCTCCTTCATCTTCGTCAAGATCATGGCGGAGACCTCCTCCGGCTGCAGGTCCTTGGCCTCTCCCTTCACCTTCACATTGATGAAAGGCTTCCCACCCTTGTCGACGATCTTGAACGGCAACAACTTCATGTCCTTCTGTACCGTGAAATCCTTGAAGCGACGCCCGATCAAGCGCTTCACGTCGAAAAGCGTCTGCGATGGGTTGATGGTCGCCTGGTTCTTAGCGGCCTCACCGATCAGGCGCTCCTCTTCCGTGAAAGCGACGTAAGAGGGGGTGATGCGATTCCCCTGGTCATTCGGGATGATCTCGACGCGACCGTTTTTGTAGATGCCCACACAAGAGTAGGTCGTGCCCAAGTCGATCCCGATGACGGGGCCGTCGATCTTCTGGGTGCGGGGGCCGAAATGGCCTTTGAGCCTGACCGGCTGTTTGCGATGATGATGATGCCTCTGACGCTGACACCGAGACTTGAAAACGGCGAGTGGTGTAACTGCCAAGGACATGCAAGATGAGGAAGATGATAGGGGCATAATGGATATTAACGTACGGCGATCACACGGATCAGGGAGATGGTGAAGAAAAGGCTGAGATGGTGGCATTTGAGGATCACCGGGGTAGCGATGCTGATGACTTATTCAGCATCTGAGCCCTGAGTGCAGCTCTCAGAGGTATGTGTGGCACTTGCCACCAAGCGACGTAGCCCCAGCTAGCTTGAAGCCCGACTAGCGAGCTCCTAGCTACTGCCCGGTCGACCGCCGTGGACATCCGCCACCGTGTCGTAGGCACTGAGTAGAGTGTTCTTGGGTCCATCCGAATTCTCGGCGTTGACCCTTACTTTATTTTCTGGGGGGCGCCGTGTGGCTGCCGAGGCGCTGCGCGTTACTTCTAAAGGCCAGAGAGCCCTAAGACGGGCCCGAGAGAGGCCCCGATACGGCCCGAGAACGCTCCGATATGGCCTCCAGAAAGCCGAAAACGCCCCCGAGGCGGCCAAAGAGAGATCCACGATGACCAAAAGAGGCTCCCAATATCCAAAATCGCTGATGCCCTTCGAACTGTTGAATGATTCTAGCAATCTCGCTATGTCGGGATTCAGATCGCCCAAGACGGTCCAGAGGCCCACAAGACCGCCTGACGACGGTCACAGAGGGCCCCAAGACAGTCCGAGAGGCCTCAACACGGGCTCGTAGGGGGGGAAATCGAAGATGACGTGGGTGCATGTATTCCCAATGTTGCCACCAAGACACCCAGCTTGCCACCAAGAGCCCCCCAGAAGCGATCAACAGGGCCGAACAGGCCCTCCAGAGGCCCCGAAGAGACTATGAAAAGGCCCCAAGTGGCCTCCAAAAAAGGACCCAAAGAAACCGCAGCAGGTATCCAAGAGGCATCTGGTCCATGACCCAAGCATGGTGGCGGGATGGGCCGAAGGCCACTAGATCCGCCGCCCCCTGTGGTCTTGCCACAGGGGTGCACGGCGTGCTGGACGATTCAGGTTTTGGTGTTGGTTCTTTTTATAAAAGAACTCCCCAGTGGGCTTCGGCCCGTCCCGCCGGCCACCCGTAAGTTTCCGAAAATCCATCTGTCAATGCCTTTGTTGCCCCAACTTGGCCCAAGATGGCCTCCAAGACGGCCAAGATGGCCCAAGATGGCCTCCAAGATGCTGGCCTCCAAGACGGGTAAGATGGCTCCAAGATGCCTCCAAGACGGCCCAAGATGCCCTCCAAGACGGCCAAGATGGCCCCAAGATGCCTCCAAGATGGCCCAAGAGGCCTCCAAGACGTTCTCCAGGAGAGCCCGAAGAGGCCAAAATCATTGGTTTTCCTTAGGTTTTTGAAGGTTTTTTGCGTTTTCTTCTTTTCGGCCTTCCGACGGCCCAAGAGGCCCCCAAGATCGCCCAAGAGGCCTCCAAGAAGGCCCTATGACGGCCCAAGGGCCCCCCAAGACGGCCCCAAGAGCGCCCCAAGACGGCCCAAGAGGCCTCCAAGACGCCCAACATGGCCTCCAAGACGGCCCTGAAGCGCCCCAAGAGGGCCCCAAGACGGCCCAGAGAGGCCCCCAAGACGGCTCCAGACGGCGTCAGACGGACCAGGAACGCCCTAAGACGGCCAAAGAGACCCCCAGGAAGCCCCCAAAGGCCCCCAAGAGGCCCAAGGAGGCCCCCAAGATGCCTCCAAGAGGCCTCGAAGAGGCCCCCAAGAAGCCCCCAACAGACCCCAAGGGTGCCCCAAGAGACTCCTAACAACCCTCATCCTCCTACTCTATTTCTTCCTCTTCCTCTTCCTGTTCATAATCATTCTCTCCCATGTGTTCCCCGAAAGCTTTCCAAACCGACTCGGGGAACTCATGGTCCGATAGCTTGGCCAAGCTCTAGTCCAACTTTCGGCCACATCGGCGTTTCCAAAAAGGCAGGGGGCGGCGGTGATTCGCCGTAGGCGTCTTCGATCCGCCGCCCCTGTAGTCTTGCCAAGTGCACGGCGCGCAGAATGGTGAGGGGGGACTTTGCACATCGAACCCACAAACCAAGAAAAACGACGAATCAACTTTCCCACAATAATGCTTCCGTCCCTCACACATCGACAAACAAGTCTTCAAGCACGCACACATACTCACCCCCGCTTAGAAACGATCGTAGCACCCCGCAGATGCGGATAACAACGAGGGGGCGGTGGGGAAGTCGGCAGTTTGCGAGACTCCGGAGAAGCCCGCCGCAGGCGCCAAAGTTTCACAAATTATACAGTGAGCCCGCGGCGGGCACCGTTTTTTTGTTAAACCAATGTGGGTAGGTCGCGGGTGGGTCGCAGATGGGTCGCGGGTGGGTCGCGGGTGGGTCGCGGGTGGGCCGCGGTTGGGTCGCGGGTGGGTCGCGGGGTGGGTCGCGGGTGGGTCGCGGGAGGGTGGGTCGCAGGGTGGGTCGCGGGTGGGTCGCGGGTAAGTCGCGGGGTGGGACGCGGGGTGGGTCGCGGGGTGGGTCGCGGGGTGGGTTGCGGGTGGTTCGCGGTTGGGACGACGACAACAAACAGACAGACAAACAAACAAACAAACAACTACAATGCAACAAGCAAAATCCTCACCACGGATCCCCACTTCAGCCACGCAGACAGGGACAATGAATGACCGTTCGGCCCCCTCACTCTGACGAATACTGCTTGAATCGAATTCAACCACCAGGCTGGAACGACAAACAGAAAAAACAACTTCATTTCAGACCACTCACTTGGCTTGGAAGTACGAAGAACCTTGCAACAAAAGAACACGCCGCACCGATATATGCCATATTCTAATCGAAAACCGAATTCAAACGAGATACCAAAACCTTTTCCATCACGGGCGAATCAAAACTATTGCACTTCAGTGCTCCCGAAACTGGCGAGGTCAGACACATCATTCTCGGGATCCCCCCGGGGCCAGATGAGATCCTACAACATTCAAAAGGCGACGACGTCGTGCCAGATCGCAGCAAACCATCTTATGTACTACAAAAACGGCGAAGAAATGACATCCCGTCAGCGGGATGCGTGCCCGCGCAGACCTCGCTGCGCATCGCCTGCGACCCCTGCATCCAGATCCCCCTGGGCCGCGCAAGGCCCGGAGAGACTCGAGGGCTCCCCGAGGTTGAGGCACATGAGACTGCGACCGCGCAGAGCACAGAACCGAGGGACCGAGGCCACCGAAGGCGGAATCCGGAACGCCGAGGCTTCGAAAGGCCACGGGCCCCGAGACCACAGAGGACAACGCAGAACGCCAAACCGACAAAAACGCATGAAAACACTGAGAGACAAGACGGAGAAGCCGAGACCACGGGAGACGCGGCCGAGATGCCAGCAAAAGCACATCGAGAACCGAGATCGCGGAACGGAACCGAAGACCGATGCGACGGGAAGCACAGGACCCCCCCCAAAAGAAAAAGCGCGCCACGTGCAAGATCTCTAAGAAACGAGCTGCGGAAACCACAGAACTGAGGACGCCGAAACACCCGCGAAGGCGTCAAAATGCAAGCCCACAGCTTTAAATAAAATGTGTGATCCGAACCGTCGGCGGCGGTGTTCCGGCGGCGACGGCGGTTCCAACGGCGGCGGTTCTCTGGCGCGCAATTGAGCGAACGACGACAGATGACGGAAGGAACGCGCCCAGACTGGACGACTTCGAGGAACGACGAGCGGCGCGCCCCCAAGTCAACTAGTGGCCGCGACGAACGACGGGCTGGACCTGGATGGCTTACCCACAACAGCCGCCCGGAGGACGAACGACGGGCGCACCTCGCGTGAGATACTTTCTTGCAACCGATTAAACCCCACTCATGTTGCTTCGCGGCGCTGATATCCCGGGAATTGTCTTTTGGTGTGATTGAAGATTCCCAGACGTTGCCTTCAAACGGGGCACTTCCCGCAATGAAGATCTATTGGAGGGAGGTTTGTTACACCATCGTTGATGCGTCTTGGGTGTCGACTGGTCCTCCTCCTCCTCCTGTTCATCCTCCGCCTCCTCCGCCTCCGCCTCTTACTCCTCTTACTCCTCTTACTCCTCCTCCTCCTCCTCCTCCTCCTCCCCCTCCTCCTCATTCCTCCCTCAAGTGTTCCCCTCAGGGTTTCCAGAACGGCTCGGGGAATATATAATCCAATAGCTTGACCAAAGCTGTGGCCCAGCACTTGGCCACATCGGCCTTTCCAGAAAGGCATGGGAGCGGCGGTGACTCGCCGTCGGCGGCTCGATAATTTGGAGCCTGGCGGGGGTGAGAGAGGCGAGCCTGGATCGAGAACCCCACCACCCTAACATGGAAAAGGGGACTCGTGTCCAAGGATCCACGTAGAGGGCGCGCAGCACAACAGATGAGCAGGGGCGGAGAATGCTCACGTAACTTCAGCCGATGCACCTCGGCAACCGACCGACGGCCACGGCAAAACCTTCTCCGCCTCACTGCAGACGGAAAATACGAAACTCTCTGGCGCCTCCCGCGCGGCCTGACAGAAAATGTGAACATATACCGAACGTCGCCAAGGATCTCGCCCCCTCCTTTCCGCTCCTCCCTCGACCCCCCGCCTCACACAGCCAAAGCCAAGGATCCGACCTGCCATGAGGCAGGCTGGTCGACTGGGCTGCCTCACAGCTCGTCGTGCGCCTCGTCCTCGTCCTCCTCGTCGCCTCCACCTCCGCCTCCGCCCCCAGAGCCGTAGTACTTAGAGACGATGGGGGCGCAGATGTTCTCCACCTCCTTGTGCTTCTCCTTGATCTCTTCGGGTTCGGCCTCGGGGTTGGAGTCCAGCCAGGACTGCCCATCCTTGAGGGCGTCGAGGATCTTCTCCTTCTCCTCGGAGTCCATCTTCTCACTCAGGCCCTTGTTCTCGCCAGAGCCCTCAGTCGCAGACCTCATCGAGTGGATGTAGCCGTCGAACGCGTTCTTGGCATCCACGCGCTCCTTGACCTTCTTGTCCTCGTCCGCGAACTGTTCCGCCTCCTTGATCATCTTCTCGATCTGCTCCTCCGTCAGCCGACCCTTGTCGTTGGTAATGGTGATCTTCTCCTCCTTGCCAGTGCCCTTGTCCTGGGCGCCGACGGCCAGAATGCCGTTGGAGTCGATCTCGAAGGTAACCTCGATCTGCGGCTGACCACGCGGCGCAGGTGGGATCCCACCGAGCTCGAACTTGCCCAACTGGTGATTGTCCTTCGTCATGGGCCGCTCGCCCTCGAAGACCTGGATGTTCACTGCTGGCTGGTTGTCCTGGAGCATCCTCCTCCTCCTCCTCCTCCTCCTCCTCCTCCTCCTCCTCCTCCTCCTCCTCCTCCCCCCTCCCTCTTCTCCCACCTGTCCTGGTAGGTGGAGAAGATCTGCGACTTCTTGGTCGGGATGACAGTGTTCCGGCCAATCAGCTTGGTCATCACGCCTCCGACGGTCTCGATACCCAGCGTGAGGGGAGTAACGTCGAGCAAGAGAAGATCCTGGCCACCCTCGCCGCTTAAGATGCCAGCCTGCACAGCGGCTCCGTAGGCCACCGCCTCGTCCGGGTTGATACCACGGTTCGGCTCCTTGCCGTTGAAGAACTCCTTGATCAGCTGCTGCACCTTCGGGATGCGCGTGGAACCGCCGACGAGCACGATCTCGTCAATCTGGTTCTTCTTGAGGCCAGAGTCATCCAAGACCTGCTTGACGGGGCCAATGGTGTTCTTGAACAGGTCGGCGTTGATCTCCTCGAAGCGAGCGCGCGAAAGCGTCTCGGAGAAGTCCACGCCTTCGAAGAGCCCCTCGATCTCGATGCGGGCTTGCTGCGTGGAGCTCAGGGCACGCTTTGTCTTCTCGACCTCGCGGCGGAGCTTCTGGATAGACTTCTGGTTCTTGGACATGTCCTTGCCATGTTTCTTCTGGAAAATCTTGACAAAGTGCGCCATCACGCGCTGATCGAAGTCCTCACCGCCCAGGTGCGTGTCGCCGCTGGTGGCGACCACCTCGAACACACCGTTGTCAATGGTGAGCAAGCTGACGTCGAAAGTACCGCCGCCCAGATCGTACACGAGGATGTTCTTCTCGGTCTTCTTGTCCAGACCGTACGCGATGGCCGCTGCCGTAGGCTCGTTGATGATGCGGAGGATGTTCATACCAGAGATGGTGCCCGCATCCTTCGTGGACTGCCTCTGCGCATCGTTGAAGTACGCTGGCACGGTGACCACTGCGTGGTTGACCTCCTTGCCCAGGTAATTCTCGGCAGTCTCCTTCATCTTCGTCAAGATCATGGCGGAGACCTCCTCCGGCTGCAGGTCCTTGGCCTCTCCCTTCACCTTCACATTGATGAAAGGCTTCCCACCCTTGTCGACGATCTTGAACGGCAACAACTTCATGTCCTTCTGTACCGTGGAATCCTTGAAGCGACGCCCGATCAAGCGCTTCACGTCGAAAAGCGTCTGTGATGGGTTGATGGTCGCCTGGTTCTTGGCGGCCTCACCGATCAGGCGCTCCTCGTCCGTGAACGCGACGTAGGAGGGGGTGATGCGGTTCCCCTGGTCGTTGGGGATTATCTCGACGCGGCCGTTCTTGTAGATGCCCACGCAAGAGTAGGTGGTCCCCAAGTCGATCCCGATGACGGGGCCGTCGATCTTCTTCTCATCGTCCTTGGCAGACCCGAGGGTGGCGGCCCCGAGCAGGGAGGCCGCGACGAAGGCGCACCGCATCTCGCAGCGGGAGGGGATTGCCAGCCGAGATGTTGGGGTGGGGGCGGGGGGCCAAAATGGCCTTTGAGCCTGACCGGCTATTCACGATGATGCTGCATCTAACGCTGACACCGCGACTTGAAGGCAGCGAGCGGTGCTACTGCCAAAGACACGGAGGATGAGGAAAAAGGGAGGGAGAAGGAAGAGTACGATGAATACGAAGATCAGGCGGATCACGTGAAAGAGGATGGAAAAGAAGAGGCTAAGATTGTGGTATGCGATGATGGTGATGGTGATGGTGAGGTGACGGTGATGGCGGTGGTGATGATGATGATGATGGTGATGAGGATGAGGCTGATGCTGAGGATGAGGATGAGGATGAGGATGATGATGATGATGATGATGATGATGATGATGATGGTGATGATGATGATGCTGATGCTGATGATGATGATAATGGTGATGATGGTGACGATGATGATCATGGTCGGATGTTACCGATGGCTTGTTAAGCATCTGAGCTCTGCGTGCAACTCTCAGAGGTATTTGTGGCACCTGCCACTGAGCGAAATAGCCAAAGCCATGCTGACGGCCGACTCGCGACCTTCTAGCCACGGCCTGGGCGACCGCCGCGGACGTCCGCCACCGTGCCGTAGGCACGGACTGGAATATTCTCACAAGCCTCTTCGAACTCTCTGTACTAAATACCATTTAAGATGCCAGATGTTCCGTGAAGCGCCGCGTGGCTCCCAATGTACCCTGCTTTCCCAGAGGCCAGGGAGCACCAAGACACTAGCCACGAGGCTCCCAGGAGGGCCGACGGACAGAACCCAGAGGACCCGATACGGCCCAAGAACGCTACGAAACGGCCCAAGATAGCCTCCAGACGGCTGACGAGGCCTCCGATACGCCCCAAGATAGCTCCAACATGACGCCAAGGGGGCCCCAATACAATAACATCGGTGACGACCCTTGATTGTTGGAATGACTCGGCGATCTCGCCATGTCGAGCTTCAGGACGCCCAGCGCGGCCAAAACAGGATCTCCAACTCGCCCGGAGACGGTTCAACATGCACCCCAGAGGGCACCAAGATGGCCCAGGAGGCTCCCAAGAGGTTCCGCAAGGCGAGCGTAAGACTGTGATGGGTACGACCGCATTCGAATGCAAACATGAATAATTAGTTAAGCGGGGAGCAACAGGCCGAGTTCATTTTCCACGACCGACCCGTGCTTCCTCCGCCCCTCCACCAAGATGGCCCCAAGAAAGAGGCAGAAAAAAAGAAACCAAAATAATGCGACACATATACACATTTGTCTATGTGTATATATATATATATATATACATGTTTATGCATGTGTACAGATGTGTGTACGTATATATGTGGAAACAACGCAAAGCCACACACCACAACAAACGACAATTGTCGGAGGTTGGGGGGTGAATCCGACGTGAAACGGAAACCCCCCTTACCGGGAAATCGCTTTCGGTTTCGGGTTCGTGTCGTGCGTGCCGTGCGTGCGTGCGGGCGAAGCCAAGCTGCGTGGGCGGGCGAGACCAAATCCTCCTGTGGCTGGGCCGCGGCCGGACCAAATGTAACTCCTCCGGCGGCCGGCGCCCCGCGGTGTCCCGCCGGAATCCCGAAATCCTCCTGTGGCTGGGCCGCGGCCAGACCAAATGTAACTCCTCCGGCGGCCGGTGCCCCGCGGTGTCCCGCCGGTGTCCCGTGGTGTCCGCCGATGCTAGGGCGAAGTCAAGACAAATGATTCTCTCCCTCCCGCCCGTACGGCGGTGGCCCGCGGTGTCCCGCGGTGTCCCGTGGTGTCTCGTGGTGTCCGCCGTTGCTAGGGCGAAGTTAATACAAATGATTCTCCCCCGCTCGCCCGTCCGGCGGTGGCTCGCGGTGTCCCGCGGTGTCCCGTGGTGCCTTGTGGTGTCCGGTGGTGTCCCGTGGTGTCCCATTGAGTGAGATCGATGGTGAGATCGATTGAGTCAGATGTTGGTTCCCCCCTCTGTCCCCCCCCGCATCGTTAGTAAGATCGATACTGCGATCGATGTGGTGCCCCGAAGTGTCCCGTGGTGTCCCAAAACTGAAATCGATTGTGATATCGATAGTGGGATCGACAGGTGTCCCGTGGTGTCCCGTTGAATTAGATCGATAATGAAATCGATAATGAGATCGATAGCGAAATCGATGTGGTGCCCCGAGGTGTCCCGTGGTGTCCCGTGGTGCCCCGTTGAGTGAGATCGATAGTGAGATCGATCGTGAGAACGATAGGGAAATCGAGAGGTGTCCCGAGGTGTCCCGTGGTGTCCCGTTGAATGAGATCGACAACTGTCCCGTGGTCTCCCGTGGTTCCCCGTTGAGTGAGATCGATAGTGAGATCGATTGAGTCAGATGTTGGTTCCCCCCCCCGCAACCACCTTATCACCCGAAGGGTGGTCGTATATGTGTGTGTATGTATGTATGTATGTATGTATGTATGTATGTATGTATGTATGTATGTGTATATATATGTGTATATTTACATACAAACCTATATACATATATACATATATGTATACATATAGATATATATATATACATATATATGTACATATGTATATAGAGAGGGGGAGAGAGATAGAGAGACACACACATACAGAAACACAAAGAGAGACAGAGAGATATCACAAGAAATAGGGATATACAAACTGGAGGGTGAAAGAGAGACAAAGAGAGAGAGAGAGAGAGACACGCAACACGCATATACAGAGACACGTAGAGAAATATAGACAGATAAAAGAGGGAGAAAGAGAAAACAAACAACAGAGAACAGCCAAACTGCAAAAGGGGAGAAGCATTACCACGCGCGCCCTTTCATTTTTTGGTCGGCGGCGAGGCAGAATTGTCTGCGCCAGCGCTAGAGCCAAACGGGGGCGCCGAGAAGCGACCTGGCCAGCGTGCGAGAACGGGGAGAAAACAGACGAGGCGGGCGCGGATGGGGGGGAAGAAGAGGACACTCAAAGGCGGAATAATTCAGCTGCTGGGCCGCGGCGCCGGGGCACCCACGGGCGATGGCGGGGCCCAACGCGTGGAAAGCAAGTGATGCAGCGACGCTGCCGATGGGAGTTGGCGAGGTACTTGGGCGCCAGAAAGAAGGCCGCAAGGCTCCCAGGTGGGTGGCACATGACAGGCACGGCAAGTCCGCGAGCATCCTAGGTTTGGACTGCAACCAGCAAAATGCTGGACCCGCGCGGGGGAGCGGGCGGCAAGAGCAAGCCCGGGTGCCCAACCGCAAAGGGAAGCTGCGCGCTGCGGAAGCCTCGCGAGTGCCATGGCGGCGCGCGGAGGGAGGGGGGGAAAGGGGGGCGGCGGGGAGGGAAAGAGGGCGCGGTGGAGGAGCTCCCCGCCTGCAGGGGGATCTCCGCAGGCGGCGCGGCAGCGCCGGCGCCGGCGCCCGCCTGGGCGGTGAGCGGGCGGCCCGCGCGCTGCGCTGCCGCGGACGTCCGCGCGCTGCCCCGGGCGGCGGGGCAGGGTGGCGCCCCGCGGCTGCCCGACAGAGGGCCGCGGAACGGGCGCGCCTGGAACAACGCTGCGGACAAGGCCGCGACGGGGTGGGCAGCGCGGGCCAGGACTAGGGGCACCTAATCGGTGCGGAAGCTGTTCAAAAGAAACGGCCGAGGCCGTCGGGGGCGGCGCGCTGCCAGGCTTGGCAGCGCGCGGCCGGGGCACATAACCGGTGCGAAATCGGGCATGACAGGGGGGAATTAAGGGAAAGGCGCCGCGCGCCGCCGGGGCGGTTAGAGCGCGGCGTCTAAGGCCGCCAGGCAGCTCAAAGGGCGATGAGGGGGCTGCACTGATGCGGCTGGGCGCCCCGCACTGTTCTGGGCGCGCTGCGGGCCGCGGGTCAGCGCGCGCCGTTGCGTCGCTGCCCGGGCGCAAGGGCCACGCGGAGAGATCGTTGTCTGCGCGGTGGCCATGGGGTTCTGGGCTGAACAGGGGCGACGCCAGGTCAGGTTCCCGCCTGGAGGGCCTGCCGCACTGGGAGAACAGCTAGGCGCCCTTGTCTGGCCTTGGAGCAGGTCTTGGATGCCAAGCAGGCCTGCCGTATTTGGGCGGCGTTGCCTCGACTGGTCGTTGTTGGGCCAAATGGGGCCCGCGCGCCTCTTGCCTTCCCCGACCGCGTCGGGGCCCGCCCCGTTGCCCTTGCCTCTGTCCCGCCGCTGCTCGTTGCGCCACCGCGGGCGGCCCAGGGCGGCGCCCCAGCCCACGTCGGCCCCTCGCGCTCGACAGACCCCGCGGATGTTTAAGTTTTCATGATGCTGTTGGTTCGCGAATTCCTCGGGGAAGGCGCCTTGCCCGTCGGGGCTGCAGGCTCCTCCTCCCGGAGCCCGGTTGCCCCTGGCGTCGCAAAGAGCGCTCCAACCCTCTACGCAGAAGGCGCCGCAATTCTCCTCTAGCCCGTTGACGACCTCGGACCGGGTCTCGCGGGCATTGGATCCGCGATTCGAATTGGTCATCCGAGGGGGCCAGAGGCATGGCGAGTCACGGGGGTCGCCGCGGCGGGCGCGGCCAGGATTGGGCCGCAGAGCCCTGTGCCAGTCGTGCGCTTCTGGGTCGGACTAGTCCAGGCCAGCGGTCGAGGAGGAACCTCCTCCCCATTCATACTAATCGGCCCAGGGGTTGGCGTGTCCCGTCCATGCTTGCTGGGGTTGGCGACTGTGCCCTTGCTCGACAGTCCTCGGCGTCTCACGTGCATGCCCATCAGCAGGTTCGGTTTCTGCAGCCTGTTCTGCCTCTGTGCTTCTGGCGCGGTGGTCGGTGAGGCTGGGCGCGCTACTGTCCACCTCGCCTGTGGCCCTGTCGTCGGCCCGCTCGCGCTGTGGAAGCTGCGTGATCGCATGTTGGGCGTGCTCTGGGCCTGTGCTGCTGGCCGCTGCCTGGGCGTGGTCGCCCAGGTGGGACCCCTTGCCGGGGTTCGACTGGGGCATTGGCCTTCGGTCTCGGCGTCGGGCGCGTGATCGACCTCCGGCTCTCCGCCCCCAACGCGGGCCCCCTGCCCTGGGGGATGCCAGCTACTTCGGTAGAGCGGGGCGCGTGGGTTGCGGAGATGTCCCCAGACATCAGACAGCCCTAAAAAAACCAATGCCGCCCAGAACGGCATGGTATTTAACCAAGACAAAGCAGAACAACCAAGAATTGCAAAAAAACCGAGACAACTGTAGTTCTGGTGAAATAGCGTGTCTGTTGTCGTTGGTTCGCTGTGAAGATGTTGTGTGTATGTAGACAGCTTTTCTACTATATGTAAGCGTTGCCAACAACAGACTGTTGTTGCAACCGCGTGCATTGTGAGCTAGGAACTGTGTCGTTGGGCGTTGGTAGTAACGCCTCTGCGTCTCAAGGGCACCGGAGCACAGGCGGAAGCCTAGAGGATAGTTTGGCGAGTCAGGGCTGGAGGACAGCGCGGACAGAGAGTCCACCAGATACGTAAACATGCGGGATGACGATGATTGTTTAGGCAAGGCAAACAGTTCTGGATCATCGTAAAAATTCACGCGCGTACGCGACATATGCGTTGCAACAACAACGCAATCTCTTCTCATCCTGGGATGGAAGCTTCGCCCCGAAGGGCGGTGCCCCGAAGGGCGACCGCATGTAGAAAAATATGGGCCAGGAGCGACGAGTCTTAAGGTCTTTGCTGTTTTCAATTGTTCCTGGCTCTCGTTCCCTCTCTCTCGCTCTTTTTCTCTCTCTCTCTCTCTCTCTCTCTCTCTCTCTCTCTCTCTCTCTCTCTCTCTCCCTCGTCTCTCTCTCTCTCTCTCTTTCTCTCATCTCTTTCTCCCTTCTCGTTCTTTCCTCACTCTCGCCCTCCCTTTCTCTCTCTCTCTCTCTACGCTCTCTCTCTCTCTCTCTCTCTCCTCATTTCTCTCTCTCTTTTCTCTCGTCTCTCTCTCTCTCATGCTCTCTCTCTCTCTCTCTCCTCTCTCTCCTCTCCTCTCTCTCTCCTCCTCTCTCTCCTCTGTCTCCTCCGTCCACCTCTCTCTCTCTCTCTCTCTCTCTCTTCTATCTCTATCTCTCTCTCTCTCTCTCTCTCTCCCTCTCTCTCTTCTCTCTTCTCTCTTCTCTCTCTCTCTCTCTCTCTCTCTCTCTCTCTCTCTCTCTCTCTCTCTCTCTCTCTCTATATATATATATATATATCTCTCTTTCTCTTCAGTTTTGCACTGTAGCACGCAAGTGTGTAGGGCACCGCTCTCGGACGGGAACGTGCAGGGGCACCGTTCTCGGAAATGTCAAAGGCCTGCAGCCGGCGCCGCCAGGGGCCCGAGGCCTGAGAAGAAGCGCGACCCCAAATCAGCAGGGCGGTGAAACAGCCCACGGCGGTGAAACATAAGGGTGGTGGAACGAACATCATATTTGTATATATACACATGAATACAACTGTACGCGTACGTATATGTTAAAGTGTATGGAATATATGTGTATACGTATATGTATGGCAGTGTGTTTGTGTTCATGTCTGTGTTGGCGTTGTTATTTACGGTGCTACATTATTTTCACACGGCCCCCTATCCATTTTCCAATTATCCTTGCAATCGTTGCCAGGGAACCACCTGCAAAGCGGAAGTCGAGCAGAAGGGTTGGCGGCGGTGGTCTTCCCCGCCACCGAAAACATACAATAACGCAATCTGTGTCCACCTCTATTCGCCAAGTATGTTCGGATCCTTCTCCGTAGTCATCGGGAAATTCGACATGGAATTGTCGAATGCGGCGCCGTGCACGCAACAAGACAAACAACGCAATTTCTATTCATCACCTCCCCTACTTGTCCTCCTTCTGCCTTGGATTCCTCCCTTTTCCCTCCCTGATTTTCCCAATATCACCCTCGGGAAGGATGGAAATGCATAGCGCGCGGTGGCGACGCTGTAAGTATTCCCAGACATTGGGCGTCTCGAAAAAAATGAGACAGAGGTGTTACATAGTTGTTGGCCTCTCGGGGCCCTCGCTGGGCGTCGGGACCGTCAAAAAACCACTCGGGATGAAAAACTAGTCCCAGGGAAGTGGTCGGGAGGTCGGGGGCCCGCGTCTCGAAAAAATTGAGACGTCGGATGTCTGGGTTTCCAATATGCTCACCGCGTGCTTGGTGATGCAGCCGCGTGGGCTGCATGCGCGCCTGACGCAAAACAACAATCACGCAATCTCTGCTCCTCTTCGGAACGTTAAGTTGGCTAGAGAAAGCAGCGGCTGACTGGAAAAAACAGGCGCCCGTTCCGGCGGGGCCAGCCGACAACGCAATCTCTTATCATTACCCCGTCTGAATACTATGCCCCTGTCCCTTTCCCCCAGGGGACCAAAACAGCGACCACGCATGGAAATTGTTGATGAAATCGTTCAAGCGCACCGTAGTGGCGACCCCAGCAATCTCTGCCAGGGCAGCAACAACACAATAGTTGCGAGTGAAACGCTGTGAAACGGTACATAAAGTGCTCTCCACGGAGTCCGTGAGCCCGCGATGGGCGCCGCCTGGGCCAGGAGGCCATAGGCCCCCTGTGCCCTCCACACATCAGGCGCCTCGATCTTTCGAATTGTTATTTGACGGTCCCGAGGGCCTGCACGTGAAATCCCACACCAACAAAAATCAGACAACCATGAAATATTGTCGTCTCGATTTTTCGAGACACCCGATGTGTGGGTACGAGCAACAAACAACGCAATGTATTCTCATCCAATTTCCCCTCACAGTCCTTCACTCCTTTCTCCGCTACACACCCTCACCCCTTCTAACCTCGGATTGGGCGATGGGCTTCAACCGTTCACCGTTGCGCAGCAGCCTGCGCCTGCGTTGCAGCCACTTCGGTGCCAGAGCAGCGAACAACGCAATGTCTTCTCATCTATTGTCCCCCGCTTCCCTCCTCCTCTCCCACATTCCCGCTTCCCTCCCCCTCCCTCCTCCTCCTCCTCCTCCTCTTCTCATCTAACTCGTAGAAGCAACAAGTAAAATCGATGGCCACGCAGCGCAGCTGCCTCACCGCAGGGGCCGCCTGGAAGCCGCTCGGGCACTCCAGACCGACAGAGCAAAAACAAATAACAACGCAATATCGTCCCCCATCTTTTTTCTCATCCGTAGAAATCTGCAGCGCTCAGAATTCGCTCATGCTGGCCCCAAGCACCTGGCTGCCCCGCAGCCGGCGCCCGACGAACAACAAATCAACGCAATCTCCGCTCATCCATTGTGGGCCGCATTTACCCCCCCCTGCCCCCAGGAATGCGAACAGCAGCGCAATGTCTTCTCACCGCCAGGAAATACCATGCCAGGGCAATGCTCACGTCGCAAATGGCACGCGCGCCCCTCGAGGGTGGCCAGCAGCAGCCAACCCGTCGACCATCCAGGTCGTGGGGGTGGAAGAGGTGGTGGGGGGGGTGGGAGAGGCGGATCGAATGGGGGTGCTGGAGGGGGCGAGGTAGAGGAGGAGTCGGCAAAACAAGCAATCTCTTCTGACAAGCAGCGCAATCTCTTATTCAACTGTTTTTTTTTTTTTGTGTTGGTGTTGTGTTTCGTTTTGCACATAAGCACTGTTGTTTGTTTGATGTGCTTCTGTATTGCACATATCGCCATTAGTTTGTGTGTGTTGTGATTCGATAAGTGCGCTTGGCAGTCAAGTAGCCCCGCTGCTGTTGCAAGCCCCTTCCCTTGTTGAGCACATGCGGTGCACGGTAATTTTCTTCTGTCACGAACAGGAGGTGGCGCGCCAAGGGGGCAGATTTGAAGAGCCCGCACGCGACGCAAACATTACGCGCGTACACGTGCTCAAGATCTTCCCCGCCAGAGGCGCACTGCGATCAGCGCGCCTCGGGCAAGATCTTTTGCAACAGTGTAACGTAGAATGTTGGTCCTGCGTGCACGCTTTTCGCAGCTGTCCCCATGGCTCGGTTCTCCTGCTCGTCCGCATATGTCCAATAAAAAAGGGTTGCCCTGGGTACTTGCTCTTTTGGCAAGGTCCCAGGCCACGTGAAATTTATACGTTTCGTGGCCGCCCCACGCCTTCCACTCGCGCAGAGCTGTCACGGTGTGGTTCTGGAGCTGTGAGAGAGCAACTGGCGGCATTATGCGGGGCGACCGTCTCATGGCGACTTCCATGTCCACGAGCGCAGAAACTACGCGGCGAAAGTGCCTATGGCCTGCGCCGAGAAAGCGCCAATTCTCATCCGCTAAAATCCGAATGACAGGCATCAGTCTCCGCGTTTGTGCAGCTTTCGCCTTCAGGCGGGGGCGCACGCCGCCAGCATTTAGCTGGCTGTACTTTAAACGGTTGATTATTGAATGCTTGCCGCGCGGCATACGGCGCATTCTATAATGCGCCTTGAGGCGCCTGCGCAAATGAACCATGTCATCGACCCGCCGCCGCTCCACAGTGGGCGATGGGGGCCCCCAAGCACGCCTTTTGACGATAATGGGAATGGAGATCGAGGGCAGACAACGTCGGATGAGGAGGAATGACCAGAGGATCTCAGAAGTGAGAGGAGCAGGTAGGTTGCGAACTCGGCATGCGCGCGGGCCCCCGTTCTTCAGCAGATTGCGCAAAACTTGCATCAATCAGTTTCAGCATGACCTCACCAGCAACATATTGGCTGATGCCGAGGTCGAAAACGCGCATACAATCGAGGTGAAGACAATCGACACTAAACCCTCTGATGGTGAACAGCGGGCTCCAGAATTGAATGTTGGAAGTGTTTGCAGCGTTGAAAAACGTGAGCCAGCCTGGCATATCCACGCCAAGGGGCCCACCTGTGCCCACGAGGGCGTGCCAATCAAGTAGGTTTTCGTCGCAAATGACGATCCACCCCACGGGCAGATGAAGCTCTGGAAACGGCCTTACCAGCGCAAAACCACCATATTTGCGCGAAAGCTCCATGCACCTTAGAAGCCTGCGCAGCTGGGCACGACTTTGCACGTACCTTTTGGTCGCGCACGCCCCGAGGTCATCATTAAAATCGCTACGCTGGCGGGGGCGCCAAGGGCAGAGGGCCGACGCGCGGGCAAAATTAAACATATCAGCGCGGGATGCGTTGCAGCAGAAACATGGGTGCTGAACGTGCGTCCAATTTGTAAAACCGAAACAAGAAACATATTCTAACAAGTCTGCGCGATACTCCACGAGAGCGCCATATTTCCCGACGGGGAGGCCGCGGTGGAGCTCGCGAAGCTCTTGGGAAAAAGGCTTTTGGTTGTGGTCCAGAGACGGAAACGTGCCGGCGGCGAGCGCCGAGAATGACCAGGCGATCACCTTTTGTATTACTTGCATCGTGCACCACCCTTTGCACGGGCACTGGCAAAGGTCAGATTTTTTAACAGTGCAAATCAAATGTCGTTTTCTGTTGGGATCCACAGCCGAACTCCAGTACCAGCAGATAAATGAATCTGTTTTCGAGAACGGAACTCCGTCTGAATATAGCGTGAGAGGAACGGTGTCTGCGTGTCCTCTTTCTAAAACAACAGGGTGCGAAGCATGCGTCCCAGGTAAATCATGAATACCAACAGTGTTGAAATCTGCA
>CAUYUJ010012370.1:140000-166760 GCA_963575745.1 Prorocentrum cordatum | reverse complement strand
ACCGTTGCCGAGTACCAGCTCTGGCAAAACTGCACCGAGCAGCTGGGCGGGCCGGGCGCGGAGGTCGAGATCGACGAGGTCTGCTTCCGCGCCCGCTGGGCCGAGGGCGCCGATGGCACATGGGGCCGCGAGTGGCACCGGTACATCGCGGCCCACGAGCGCCACGGCGGCAAGTTGGTCCTGATGGCGCTCCCCCCCAGGTACGCCTCGGGCCAGGGCCAGGGAGGTGGCGGGGCTCTCTCTCGCTCCTCGCAGGGAAACGGGGGGTCTCTCTCTCTTTCTCTCTCTCTCTCTCTCTCTCTTGTTCTTCTCTTGAAGAAAGCCACAAAAAGTGTAGGTCATCCCGGCCTTGTAAGACCACGCCCGCCTAATAATACCAGAGAAAAGCCATCATATTTGTTTCAGGGCTATAGGACTATAGGCCTATAGGGCTACAGGTCTATAAGGTAATTGGGCTATAGGACTATAGGTCTATAGGGGCTGTAGGGCTATAGGGCTATATGGGCTACTGGGCTATCGGGCTATAGGGCTATAGAGCTATAAGGCTATAGGGCTACAGGGCTAAAGGGCAATAGGCTATAGGCTATAGGGCTATAGGGCTTAAGAGCTCAGGGCTATAGGGCAATCAGGCTATAGGGCTATAGGTCTGTAGGGCTATAGGGCTATTGGGCTATATGGCTATAGGGCTATAGGGCTATAGGGCGATAGAGCCACCGGGCACCCAGGCACCCCCGGGCACCTCCGGGCACCCCCAGGCACCTCCCCAGGGCACCCGGGCCGGCCACCGAAATCGGCGGCCCACCTCACCTAACCATATGAATCCGCTAGCAGGCAAGCTCTGATTGGGGAATTTCTCCTTGTCGCACCCCGAGGCCAGTTTTTAGGGCGGGCTGGGCGTTTTACCTGAGACTTCCTCACCCCGCACGACCCTGAAGCTGAACACTGGCAACAGTATCACAGATGGAGGGCGGGTGGTTTGCAAAATGTGGCTCTCGCCGTAGCGCTGCGCACATTCGCTTTACACATGTGTAAGATTATCACGGATTGAAGGCGAACGGATTTCAGAATGTGACACTCGCCTGAACGCCGCGCACATTCGTTTACTACATTCGCAAGAGCTTCACGGATTGAGGGCGGATGGTTTTCAAAATGTGGTTCTCGCCCTAACGCCGTGCACATTGGTTTTAAATAGTCGCACGAGCTTCACGAAGACCCATAAATGGTGTTCTGGCACGATTCAGGGTCGTCAAGACGCAATCCCGATAACCATGTTTTGGCATGCTTCAGGGTCTTCAAACGGTTGTCTTCCAACGAGGCAGTTCCCTCAGTGGGGATCGTTGTAGGGGCTTATGAAAGAGGAGCTTATGAAGAGTAAGCTCATCAGTCGTTGTAGGGGCCTACGAATCGTTGTAGGGGCCTATAGAAGGGGAGGTTATTCCAATGTCGTTGGTGACTCCTGGGTTTACACTGGCCCTCCTCCTTCTCCTCCTCCTCCCTGCCCTCAAACGCTCTGCGGCCACCGCTGTTTCGATTGACTCGATAGCTGGCCATGCGCACATAGCGAGCGAGCGAGCCTCCTGCCCCCTCCATGGGGGGGGAGATGAGGGGCGAGTGGCAGGAGGACGAGGAGGAGGTCGAGGAACAGGCGGAGGAAGAAGAGGAGGAAGAGCAGGAAGAGGAGGAAGAGGAGGAAGAGGAGGAGGAGGAAGAGGAGGAGGACGACGAGGTGGAGGAGGAGCGAGGAAGTGGAGCGAGGAACGAGGAGCTAGGAGCGAGTAAGAAGAGGAGGAGGAGGAGGAGGAGGAGGAGGAGGAGAAGGAGCCAGGATGACCAACAAGGGATTAGAGGAGGATGATGAGGAAGATGAGGGTCACCTAAGAGGGAGATAAGAGGAGGAGGAAAAGGAGGACGAGGAGGAGGAGGAGGTTGACGATGATGCTGACGATGACGATGATGATGCTGGTGATGATGATGCTGATGATGATGACGATGAGGATGATGATGATCATGATGATGATGATGATGTTGATGATGATAATGACGATGCTGCCGATTATGATCATGATGATGACGATCATGATGAGGATGATGAGGATGATGAGGACGAGGAGGATGAAGATGCTGCTGAGGATGAGGATGAGGATGAGGATGACAATGGTGAGAATGATCAGGGTGATGAGGGTGATGAGGACCATGCATGAGGCAGAGGATGAGGATGATGCTGATGATGCTGATGATGTTGATGATGTTGATGGTGTTGATGATGATGATGATGATGATGATGATGATGATGATGATGCTAATGATGCTGATGATGATTATGGTGGTGATGATGAGGATGGTGACGAATATCATGGTGATGATGATGATGCTGCTGCTGGTGATGAGACTGATGATGCTGATTCTACTAACACTGATGATGATCATGATGATGCCATGATCATGATGGCGACGATGATGCCGATTATGATGATGACGATGATGATGATGATGATGATGATGATGCTTACGATGACGATGATGATGGTGATGATCATGATGATCACCATGATCATGATGATCATGATGATGATAATGATGGTGATGCTGCTGATGATGATGAAGGATCAGATACTACTGATGATGATGCTGATGATGCTGTTGATGATGATTAGGATGATGTTGCTGATGGTGATGAAGGTGTTGGTGGTAACGGGGGTGGAGTGGTGATGACGATGATGATGGAGGTGGTGGTTGATGATGCTGGTTGTGGTCGTGATCATGAGGAGGAGGAGGACGAGAAGGAGGAGGAGGAGGAGACGAACGATGAGACGGACGATGAGGAGGTCGAGGAACAGGCGGAGGGAGAGGAGGAGGAGGAGGAAGAGGAGGAAGAGGAGGAAGAGGAGGAGGAGGAGGAGGGGGAGGAGGAGGAGGAGGAGGATGAGGAGGAGGAGTAAGAGGAGGAGGAGGAGGACGACGAGGTGGAGGAGGAGCGAGGAAGAGGAGCGAGGAACGAGGAGCTAGGAGCGAGGAGGAAGAGGAGGAGGAGGAGCAAGGATGACCAACAAGGGATTAGAGGAGGATGATGATGAGGAAGATGAGAGTCACCGAAGAGGGAGATAAGAGGAGGAGGAGGAGGAGGAGGTCGAGGAGGAGGATGCAGGCGACGATGTTGACGATGACGATGCTGATGCTGGTGATGATGCTGATGATGATGACGATAAGGATGATGATGGTGATGATGCTTCCGATTATGATGATGATGGTCATGATGATGATGATGCTGATGATGATGATGATGAGGATGAGGATGAGGAGGACGATGAGGATGACGGTGAAGATGATGCTGATGATGAGGATGCGGATGAGGATGAGGATGCCGATGGTGAGAATGATCAGGGTGATGAGGGTGATGAGCACCATGCAGATGAGGCAGAGGATGAGGATGATGCTGATGATGATGATGATGATGATGGTGTTGCTGTTGATGATGTTGATGATGCTGATGCTGATGCCAATGATGACGATGATGCCAATGATGATGATGATGATGCTGATAATGATTATTATTGTGGTGGTGATAATGATGAGGATGATGTTGAGGATTAGGGTGATTATGCTGGTGCTGATGATGGTGATACGACTGATGCTGCTGCTTCTTATATGCCTGATGATGATCATGATGATGTCATGATCATGATGGCGACAATGGTGTCGATGATGGTGATGATACTGATGATGGTGATGATGGTGATGATCATGATGATGATGGTACTGATGCTGATCATGATGATGATGAAGAAGATGCTACTGATGATGCTGATGATGATGTTGATGACGATTCGGATGATGCTGATGATGCTGATGATGATGATAATGATGATGATGATGATGATGATGATGATGATGATGATGATGATGATGATGCTGCTGCTGATGATGATGATGATGATGATGATGATGCTGATGATGATGATGATGATGATGATGATGAAAGTGTGGTGCTAATGGGGGTGGAGTGATGATGGCGATGATGATGGAGGTGGTGGTTGATGATGCCGTATATGGTGGTGATGATGATGAGGAGGAGCAGGAGGACGAGAAGGAGATGAGAAGGAGACGAATGAGGAGAAGAACGAGGATGAGGTCGAGGAACGATGCGGAGGAAGAGGAGGAGGAAGAGGAAGAGGAGGAGGAGGAGGAGGAGGTAGGAGAGGAGGAGGAGGAAGACGAGGAGGAGGAGGAGGAGGAGGAGCGAGGAAGAGGAGCGAGAAACGAGGAGCTAGGAGCGAGGAGGAGGAGGAGGAATAGGAGGAGCAAGGATGACCAACAAGGGATTCGAGGAGGATGATGAGGAAGATGAGGGTCACCGAAGGGGGAGATAAGAGGAGGGGAGGAGGTCGAGGAGGAGGATGCAGACGATGATGTGGACGATGACGATGATGATGCTGGCGATCATGCTGATGATGATGATGATGATGATGATGATGATGATGATGATCACGATGAGGATGATGATGATGACGATGCTGCCGATTATGATGACGATGAGGATCACGATGAGGATGAGGAGGACGAGGAGGATGATGATGAAGATGCTGCTGATGATGAGGATGAGGATGAGGATGAGGATGACGATGGTGAGAATCATCAGGGTGGTGAGGGTGATGACCATGCAGATGAGGCAGAGGATGAGGATGATAATGCTGATGATGCTGATGATGTTGATGATATTGGTGTTTTGATGATGATGCTAATGATGGTGATGATGATTGTGGTGGTGATGATGATGAGGATGATGTTGAGGATTATGGTGAGGATGATGATGCTGCTGATGGTGATGAGACTCATGATGCTGATTCTAATAACACTGGTAATGATCAGGATTATGTCATGATCATGATGGCGACGATGATGCCGATGATGATGATGATGATGATGATGATGATGATGATGATGATGGCGATGGTGATGGTGATGGTGATGGTGATGATGGTGATGATGATGATGATGATGATGATGATGATCATGATGATCATGATGATGATGATGATGATGATGATGATGATGGTGATGGTGATGCTGGTGATGATGATGATGATGATGATGATGATGATGATGATGATGATGATGAAGAATAAGATGCTACTTGTGATGATGATGTTGATGATGATTAGGATGATGCTGCTGATGATGATGATGAAGGTGGTGGTGGTAATGGGGGTGGAGTGATGATGACGATGATGATGGAGTTGGTGGTTGATGATGCTGCTTGTGGTGGTGATGATGAGGAGGAAGAGGAGGAGGAGGAGGAGGAGGAGGGCGAGAAGGAGGAGGAGGAGACGAATGAGGAGAAGGACGATGAGGAGGAGAAATGGATGGCGGATGAGGAGGAGGAGCAGAAGGAGGAGGAGAAGGAGATGAAGGATATGAAGGACGACGACGAGAAGAATGGGTAGAGCGCCGGTGTGCAAACCACAAGTCGCATGCGTTGCCCGTGCCAGTTTTCCCGCTTCTTTCCGCCAGCCTCCAGCGTGACTGCATGCATGCATGCATGCATGCATGCATGCATGCATTCTTTGCGCATGTATTTTCGCTGTGTCCGAGGAGGGGGACGACGAGGAGGAGAAGAAGAGGGAGGAGGAGGGAGGGCGTGAGGAAGGATGAAACGAACGCCAGTCGAGCTGCGCGGGCCCAGCGAGCGCCGCGGTGCCGAGCTGCGGAGCGCGGCCCCAGGACCCCCCTTTAACAGAGCACCTCCAGTCGCGAGGTTCGCGCCAATGGAGTGGTCGAGGGCTCCGGAGGAGTCCCACGCGCCGCGGGGGACCGGAGGCCGCAGGCCTGAGCGTCGGAGGCCCGCGGGGCCAAGAGTGGCTGCCAGCCTGCCGCCCGGAGGCCCTGGGCGCAGAGCCAGGAAGCGGCACGGACCACCCCCTGGGCTCGGGAGGGGCTCGGGCCTCCTGGCCGCTCCTTCGCTCTGGGTGTGCCCTGTGCCCTGTCTCCCTAATTCAAGCTGTGCGTAGCCCGCCTAGCTTTTGGCGGAAGAGGTTCGCTCTCGCCCCGCAGATCCAAAAAAATGTCGCTCTGGGTGGGGAAACCGGTCCATGGCCGAGGCTCGCCGTGGCCAGAAGAGCCCCTCAACATCGGCCCAGCGAAGGTTCCTTGAATTTTCGCCACGTCGCTCGATAAGCGGAGGCCGACGGGAGTGAAACGAGGCGGAAGACGGCGGAGGGCCGGTGGAAGGTCTGCGGAGGACAGCGGAGGTGAATGGCGCCCTGTCCGACCCCCCCTGCCCCCCGCAGAAGCCCAGCGATGCAATCCTCTGCCGTGGGCCGGGCGGGGTCCCGCCTGACTTACTCCCCTTTAAGATTATAATTTTAGCTCGGCCAGATTAGAATCCCTCCCATGAAGAATTGGGTAAACAAATATTCCGGGTCGGCCACGGATCCCGCCATGCTGGGATTGTTTCGAAGTAAGATGGGGTTCCGAAGTTGAAGCATTTTTGGCACGTCAGGGTCGTATTGATTGAGATTATCTTTGAGATCAGATCTCGGTCATGCTTGGATCGCACAGCCGTCGCGTGTTCATTGTGGGGCCACCCTGGGCGCGCGTGGATCCATCTTGTTGCCATCGGGCCATCTCGGCGTCACTCGTGGCTCATGTGTTCGGTCATCTTCGAGTCGGCCTGGGACGATCCAGAATCCATGGCAAAATCGTCGTGTTGGGGTGGCGTCATTCCGGGGTCGTCTGGACGTTACCCTCTGTGGTCTCAGGCCCTCTTGGAAACGTTTTGTGGTCATGGGGACGTCTTGGGATCTCGCGCGCGCGAGCGCTGAGCACGTGCGCGCGACAACTCCCGTCGCCGATTGGCGTACACACATATTCTTCTTGTTGCGAGTTTCCAAGAGAATTTCTGTTGGAGCCAAGTGGCTGTCTAGACGATTGCACTATGACCGTACGTTGGGTTCTCTGCCTCCCGTCCCTGCGCCCTGTCCTCGTCCCCCTTGTCCTTCTGTTTTCCGCCGCGGCGTGCCAGGGCTGCCCTCCACGCAGAAGCCGCCGACGCTTGACTCCTGCTCGTCTTCGTCTCCCTCCTCCTCCACCTCCTCCTCCTCCTCCTCCACCTCCTCCTCCTCCTCCTCCACCTCCTCCTCCGCCTCCTCATTATCCTTCTCATCCTCCTCATTTTCCTCCTACATCCTCGTCCTCCTCCTCCTCCTCCTCCTCCTCCTCCTTACTCCTCCTCTTCGTCCTCCTCCTCCTGCTTCTCCTCATTATCCTCATTGTCCTCCTCATGTTCCTCCTACCTCCGCGTCGTCCTCCTCCTCCGAAATCCTCCTCCTCCTGATCCTCCTCCTCCTCCCAACCACCTGCCTGCCTACCTTCTCCTCCCCCCCTCCTTGCGCCCTGCAGCGTGCACCCCCCTGGGGCGCCTTGCGCGCTCGCGCGCGCGGGGGCCTCCTCTGCGGGGGCGCCCGATGGCGGCGTCCCTGGGCGCCCAGGGCGACGCCAGCCTGGGGGCGGCCCTGCTGGACGCGCCCTCTCGTAGAAGGGAGGGGTGGGGGAGCAGGAGGAGGAGGAACAGGAGGGGAGGAGGAGGTGGAGGAGGAGGAGGAGGAAGACGAGGAGGAGGAGGAGGAGGAGGAAGAGGAGGGGAGAGGAGGACGGGAGAGAAGGAGGAGGAGGAGGAGGAGGAGGAGGCGGACCAGTGCAATTCCAAGACGCATCAACCATGTTGCAAACCAAAAAACACTCCCTCCAAATTCTTCTTCCACAGGTCCGTACAACAATTTTTCTTGACAGTTTGAAGTGCCCTCTTGGAAGACAACCGTCTGATAACCTTCAACCGTGCCACAAGACAATTCCTTGGGCTTCAGCGCCGCGAACCAACTTTACTGGCGCGTCCTGGCGATCTTGAACCGTGCCAGAAAACCGTTCCTGGGACTTCAGCGCCGCGAATCGACATGATTGCTGCGCCCTGACAATCCTAAACCGTGCCAGAACACAATTCTTGGGACGCCAATCGTGACCACCCATCAAAACGGTTGTAAAGCTTTACAACGAGTGCGCTCGGTGCTGAGGCGATGGCCACCTTTTGACAATAGATCATCATCCATCCCTGAAGCTTATGCAAATGTTATGACGAATATGTGCAGCGAGAAGGCGAGAGCCACAGTTTGAAAACCACCCGCCATCCATCCGTGAGGACGAACGTGCGCGGCGCTGAGTCGAGATCCACATTTGGAAACGGAGCCGCCCTCTATTGGCAAACCTGTTGTAAACGTTCGAACCCCATGTTCGCAGCGGTAAAGGCGAGAGAAACAGTTTGAAAACGGCCCGTCCTCCCTCCTTGAAGATCTTGTAAACTTTTAGGGCGCATGTGCTCGCCGCTGGGACGAGGGCCACATGTTGGAAAGGAACCGTCCACATCTTGAAAAGGAGACGTCCGCGAACCACCAGCGAGCCTTTTAAGACGAATGTGCGCGGCATTGAGGCGAGAGCCGCATGTTGAAAAGCAGCAGCCCTCCATCCGTGAAGTGTTGGCAAACGGTTACAGCAAATGTGCGCGTCGGTGAGGCGAGAGCCATACTTTGAAAAGGAACCGCCTTCCATCCGTGAAGCTCTTGCAAACGTTTGAACGAATGTGCTCGGCGATGAGGCGAGAGCCACAGTTTCAAAACCTCCCGCCCAGCATCCGTGAAGCACTTGCACTGTTTGAACGAATGCGCGCGTCGCTGAGGTGAGAGCCACAATTGGAAACAGGAGCCGTCCCCATCCGCGAATCTCTTGCATTCGTTTCAGACGAGTGAGCGCGGCGATACAGCGAGAGCCACATTTTGAAAACGACCCGCCCTCCATCTGCGAGGCTCTTGACACTTCTTAAGCGTCAGAACCATTAATGGTGAGGAAGTCTCAGGCGAAACGCCCGACCCGCCCTAAAAACTGGCATCGGGGTGCGACAGGGAGAAGTTGTTTATAAGGAAAAGGAATTGAGGATAAGAAGGAGGAGGAGGGAGAGGAGGAGGGCTGAGAAGGACTGAGGAGGAGGAGGAGGAGGAGAAGGAGGAATGTGCGCGCCGCTGCGGCGAGAACCACATTTGGAAAAGGAGCCGCCGCCCTCCACCCGCGAAGGGCTCGCAAAGCTTGGAAGACGAAATTGTGCGCGGCGATGAGGCGAGGGCCAGCTCTTGAAAACGACCCGACCTCCTCCTCCTCCTCCTCCTCTTCCTCCTCCTCCTCCTCTTCCTCCTCTTCCTCCTCCTCCTCCTCCTCCTCCTCCTCCTCGCGCGCTCCGCGGCGAGCCACTGCGGCGCTGGCGACCCCGCGCCGCGACGGGAGCCGTGGAGCCCGTGCGAACGTTTGAGACCAAGTCGACGTGGCGCTGAGGCGAGAGCCACATTTTGAAAATGGCCCGCCCCCCATCCGTGAAAATGCTGCAAGTTCTAAGCTTCAAGGTTATTGATCGTGAGGATGCCGCATGCGAAACTCCCGGCCCGCCCGTCAGACATGTCGCGGGCCACGAGGTGGGGGGAATTATTCACAAGGAAAAAGGAATGAATGAGGAGGAGCAGCAGCATCAGCAGGAGGAGGAGGAGGCAGGGAGGAGGAGGAGGACGAGGTGCAAGGTGGACGAGGGAGAAGGTTGATGCTGCGGAGGAGGAGGAGGAAGAGGAGGAGAAAAGGAGAAAGAAAAGGATAAGTAGAAGGAAAAGGAGAACGAGAAGGGGGAGGGGAAAGAAAACGGAGAGCAAATGCAGAAGGGGGAGCAAGAGCAAAAGGCAAGAGCAGGAGCAGGAGCAGGAGCAGTGGAGGGGGGGAGAGCGGGAGGGGGAGGGAAGCAGGCCTTGGCGGAGCGAGGAGGAGCAAAGGGGGGGAGGGGGGGGGGGAAGGGACAGAGTGAGGAGAGGAATCCGACCAGGAGGAGCAAAGAGGGGGAGGGGGGGGAGGAACAGAGGGAGGAGAGGAAGCGGACCAGGAGGAGGAGGACCCAGGAAGATGAGGAGGAAGAGGATCAGGCGGAGGAGTAGGAGGAGGAGGAGGAGGAGGAGGAGGAGGGGCGATATCAATATCAATAACATGTTGAATGATAATACTCATGACAATGATACGTGCTAATGATAATGGTAACGCTGCTAATGATGATACTGATAATGGTGATGATGATGGCGATGATGCTGATGATGAGTATGCTGATGATGCTGTTTAGAATGATGATGTGATGATGGTGATGCTGATGGTGGTGGTGACAATGCTACTGATGATAATGTTGTTGATGATGATGGTCGTGATGGTGGTGGTGGTGTATCATGATAATGGCGAGGATGGTGGTGGTGGTGGTGGTGGTGATGGTTGTTGCGGTGGTGAATAATGATGATGGTGGCGATGCAGATGATGCTGCTGGTGGTGATGATGAGCACGAGGACGAAAAGCAGGCGGATGAGGATGATCATGATGATGCGGATCACGAGTCTGATGATGATGGTGATGTTGATGACGGTGGTGACGATGGTAATGTTGATGATGATGCTGTTGGTGGTGGAATTGGGGGGTGGAGAACAGTGATGATGATGGTGATGGTGGTGAATAATGATGAAGGTGACGATAGTGATGAGGGTGATCCTTATGGTGACGACGAAGAGGAGGAGGAGGATGTAGATGACGCTGACGATGGTGATGATGGAGATGATGATGGTGATGTGTATGATGTTTATGATGGTGATGCTGCTGATGATCATGATGATCATCATGCTGTTGGTAATGACCATGAGGAGCATGACAGTGAGGAGCAGGCTGAGGACGAGGAGGAGGATGAGGAGGAGCATGAGGATGAGGATGAGGAAGAGAACAAAGATGATGATGAGAATGATGATGACGATGGTGACGATGATGCTGATGATGATGACTATGATGACCACGAGGAGGAGGAGGAGGAGGAGGAGAATGATGAGGAAGAGGAGGATGACGACGAGGAAGAGGAGGAGTTGCATGATTAGGATGATGACGATGAGGATGAGGATGTGGTTAGAGACGGGGATGAGGATGATGAGGAGGAGGGGCAGGATGAGGATGAGGATGATGATGTTGATGATGATTTGACGACGACGACGGTGATTCTGATGATGATGGCGATCATGATAATGATGATGATGATGAGGAGGAGGAGGATTAGGATCAGGATCAGGATCAGGATGACGATGATGATGATGATGATGATGATGATGATGATGATGATGGTGATGGTGATGGTGATGGTGATGGTGATGATGCTGATGATGATGATGACGATGATGATGATGATGATGATGGTGATGATGATGATGATAAGGAGGAGTTGGAGGGTGACGACGATGATGAGGACGATGATGAGGATGAGGATGAGGATGAGGATGAGGATGAGGACGAGGATGAGGACCAGGATGAGGATAATATTGAGGATGAGGATGAAGATAAGGATGTGGATGAGGATGCGGATGCGGATGATTATGTTGATGATGCTGATGATGCTGATGATAATAATAATGATAATAGTGGTGGTGGTGTTGCTGAGGAGCAGAAGGGGAGGAGGAGGAGGAGGAGGAGGAGGAGGAGGCGGAGGAGAGGAGGAGGAGAAGAATGAGGAAGATTGCCCGCGGATAGATAGAGAGAGAGAGAGGAAAATAGTTGGGCCTGCCATGTTGGCGATGGCCCCGCTTTGGAAAGGGACTGCCTTGCATCTTTCTGACGCGCAATCAGGAGCGCGAAACATGATCATGCAGTTCAGCGAGGTGGCCGGCGATATTCCCCTTTCGAAGAAGGGCCGCCCGCCACCAGCGTACGTAATTGTTGCATACGAGTACACTCGTGGCTTTGAACTCCGAGGAAGTCCCATGCTACAGCTCCATCAAAAGGGCCACCACGGACCCGTGCAGCCCTACATGCGTCGAACGTTCGGGTGGCAGCTCCACTTGGAACATAGCATTCCTCCGTCCTGGTAAGCGTTTCATAAAGATCGACTGCGCGCGGCGTTGAGGCGTTGTGAAATCGACGAGTGCTCAGCCCTTGTAAGTGTTGGAAGAGTTTGACATAGTTTGACACGAAGGTCGGCGGCACTGAGGCAAGAGCATTATGTTGAAAAGGAGCCGCCCTCCTCCTTGACGCAGGTGCAAACTGTTATAACGAATCTGCGCGGCGTTTTCTCTGCGAGAGCAACATTTTGAAACGGCCCCCGGTCCATCCCAGCAGCTGATGCACATGTTTGAAATGATTGTGCGTTGCGCTAAGGCGAGGGCACCATTTTGAAAACGCCCTTCTTCTGTCCGCAAAGCTGCTTCAATTCTTCAAGACGGATGTGCGAGGCGAGCAACGTCTTGAAAAGGAAGCGGCCTCCATTCGCGAAACGGCTTGCAAGTTTTTGTAAGCGAATGCGCGCGGCGCTGGGGGAAAGCAACATTTTGTCATTGAGTCCTTTTCCATCAGTGTAGCGGTTGCAAACTTTTAAGACGAATGTGCGCGGCGTTCAGGCGAGACCCAGAGTTTGAAAAGGAACCGCCCTCCTCCGTGCAGCGGTTGGAAACGTTTGATCAGAATGTTCGCGGCGCTAAGGCGAGAACAACATTTGAAAAGGAGCCGCCCTCCATCCGTGAATTGGTTGCAAACTGATAGAGCAATTGTGCGTTGCGATGATGCGGGAGCATCATTTTGAAATCCACTGCCCTCCATCCGTGACCCCGCTGCACATGCGTAAGGCGAGTGTGCGCGGCGCTCAGGCGACACCCACATTTCGAAAAGGAGCCGCCCACCTCCGTGCAGCTGCTGAAAGATTTTAGATGAATGTGCGCGGCGCTAAAGCGACAACAGTATTTGAACAGGAGCCGCCCTCCATCCGTGAAATGGTTGCAAACCGTTACAGCAATTTTGCGTTGCGTTGATGCGAAAACCACAGTTTGAGAACCACCGCCCTCCCCCCGTGGCCCCGCTGCAAATTCTTAAGACGGATGCATGCGGCGCTGAGACAAGAGCAACATGTTGAACACCACCCGCTCTCCTTGCGCGGAACGGCCTCGAACTTTTCAGACGAATGCACGCGGCGCCAAAGCGAGAGTCGCATTTTAATAGCGGCCTGCCTTCCATCCGTGAAGATGCTGCAAACGTCTAAAACGAATATGCGCGGCGCTCAAGCGAGAGTTACGTTTTGAGAACGACCCGCCCTCCATCCGTGAAATTGTTGCACATGCTAAGCTTCAGGATCATCTCAGGGGAAGCTCCAGGCCCACTCTACGGACACGCTTGGGGGCGCGACAAGGAGGAATTATCTATCAGGGAAGGGATGGAGGGCGGATGAAGAGGTGGAGGAGGAGGAGGAGGAATGGGAGGGAGGAGAGGGTCGGGGGCGAGGAGGGGGAGCGAGGAGGAAGACAGGCAAGGATCAGAAAGGAAGAGCAGCAGAGGAGTGGGAGAAGGAGAATGTGAAAGGAGAAGCGGCGTGCGGAAATACGGGGAGCGGCAGCAATAGCAGCAGCGCTGGAGTCGCATTACCGCAGGCCTTGTCGTGATTGAGGAAGACATGCGGAAGTTGGCAAACCAACTACGGGACAGCGTTCGGCCAGAGTTTTCGGCAGATCCTCGCAACATCAAGGAGGATCCCCTCAGTGCGAGCACTGATTGTGGAATCATCTGGCACGTCTTGAATCGTGGGCTAGCTGGGGGGGGGATCGAAGAGGGTTTTGGGGGGTCCCCGCGCGGGTGTGCTCTGGGCGCTGAGCGCAGCTTTGGTCACGCTGCCCCGCCTGACAGGGGGTCCCGAGCGCGCCCTTGTCGGCTCCCTGCTCGCTCCCTCTTCCTCCCGCGCATGGGACAGCTCTGGCCTCGGACGTGGCACTGGCAACAAGAGCGGGCAACCGAAGGTACGAGCTTTTCAGGCCTGGCTGGCTCCTTGGTCTAGCAAATACCGCTGCGCCTTCGCCTAGCTGGCCGGCCGTACTGCTTGCCTCCGCTCTTCGTTCGCATCAGCCGTTCCGCTGCACGTGGCAGTGTGCCTTGGTTGTTGCACGTGCGCGCTCAGCTAAACGTCTTGACAGGCGGATCCGTAGCCTTTGGCTTGAGCCTGCGCCTCCGCCGCAGCATTTTTTCGAGCAGGATGCGCTCCCCGCTGTGCTCATGTTGGCTCGAGCGCCCGTGGCATCGCTCCTGGTCTCGGCGCTGGCCAGCGAGAGGGAGCCGCTGCGGGTCACGGCGGAGCCCTGCTTCACAGACTGGCACGAGGACCCGGAAGCCGCGCGCGTACCCATCGCCGTCTCGCGCGGCCTGCTGTGCACCGAGCGCATCCCGGCCTCGGAGATAGCAGCCGTCCAGGCTCAAGGGAGGAAAAACCACCCGGACCAGACAGTTGGCGTTTCCTAAACGGCCTTGGGCGTTTACTAAACCGCCTTGCCCTGTTCGATGCCTTCTTTGGGCGCGTTTCCCAAACGACTTCGCGTGTCGGGGCGGTTCTGATGGGGGTGGATTTTCTGACTTCCACAGGTGCCCCCCGACGCCTGCGAGGCCTGCCTGGAGCGCGGGCCCGCGGGCGCGCCGGCGGCCGACGCGCTGCGCGGGGCCGCCCTGGCCTGCGCGGGCCTGCCGGCGGTGCTCTACCTGCTGGAGCCCCCGCCGCGGCCCGGCGGGCAGCCGCTGGCGGCGTGCGCGCGCGCGGCGTGCCCGTTGCCGACGCTGCTCGCCTGCGCATGGCGCGGGGGCCCGGCAGCGCCGGCCGCGGTCCGAGGCTCGATTAGACTTAAGAGTGACCTTTCGCCGGAGCGACCTCTGGTGCGGGCCCAATGGGGTGCCGCGATCGCCGAACGCGGTGCGACAGCAGCGGCTTGCGCGCCCACGTTTGGCCCCCCCGCGTCCCCCGCGGAGCTGCGCACCGAAGGTCGCTCTTGCCCAGGGTCACCTCTTGCGTGTAGCCGAGAGGCGTCCTCTGGGAGGCCCTGGTCCCGCTGCTGCCCTTCCAGGTGGCTGGGCGGGGCGCCACGTCGCAGGCGCCTGGCGTTCCGCCCTTCGGGCGCCACCTCTGCGCGGGCCCACACCCCGGGTTCTACCGCGCGGCCGCCGTTCTTCCTGCGCACCCGCCCGCGCACCGCTGCGGTTCGATCCGCTTCCTGCCCATCTCCTTCGGAATTCCGAAGGAGGACATCGTGGCGTGCCTTCCCTCGAAGGCGACCAGCTTCGCCCCACTGAGACCTGGACACATGAGCACCTACATCTTTCCCATCAGTACCTTTGGCGAGCTGGAGTACAAGCGGATGTATCGGGAGGCCCGTTTCGCCTTGTGCCCAAAGAAGTGGGGGTGGGAAACAATGCGCTTGTACGAGATACTGGCGAATGGCTGTATTCCCATCTTGGGCGATCTGCAGGAAGTGCCCCGTGGTGCTCTGGCGTTCCTGGATCGTGCCCTTTTGGCCCGCGCAGCTTCTTTTTCAGGACTCGGCAACCTGCAGATCAGCACCAGCACCGAGCTGCCCCCCGAGCCGAAGGCCGGAGGGCTCGACGAGCGCGGCTACACGGACGCTGCAGCCGAGCTGCTGCGGCACACGCAGCAGCGCCTCACGACCGAGGCCATGGCGCGCTACCTGCTGGCAGCCTCGGGCCTCTCGAGCTCCTCCGCCGTCCTCTTCCTCGCCAACTGCGGCCACGGGGACTACCAGTGCTACCTGTGCTTGCACGGGCTCCGCCAGGTGTCTCGGCATCGCTCGGGCGTGTGCACATTTTCTCTTCTCGGCGGGGACCATCGAAGAGCAGCTTGCATCCTCTCGCGGAGAAAAATGCGCACGACACCGAAGAACGCACGGGGAATGGGCGTCCGAGCGATGGCGAGGTGTTGGGAAGCCGCCTCGTCGACGTGCCCAGGCTGGAGTACATGTACAGGCCGGCACGCCTGGCACCGATGGGCGGCGTCGACCGCCAGACGGTCTGCCCCCAGGGGATGTGCGCCATCGTCTCCGGATCCTCGACGACTCCCGTGATCCGTGGCGAGGGCGCTCCTGTGCCGATCTACGGCGGAGGCTTCTCGTACGCGTTCCGCCTGGAGGATGTGCCCATGAACCGGTCCGAAGACGTGATCGCTGCCGGTATTCGTCGGGGCGCCTTCGATGCGGTCGTGGTGGGGAGTGCCCAGATGCTGCCTGCCGACGGGGACAGGCTCGACAGGCGCCGGGGAAAGCGGCTGGGGTTCCTGTGGAAGCTGGTCCAGCAGCACTACGCCCCGCAGCGCGTGGTCATCGTCGATGGCAGGGACCCGCCCGCAGACGACCACTTCCACGAGGGCGTGCGGGAGCTGGCCGGCCGTGGCTTCCGGTACTTCCTGCGCGAGATCCCCGGGGCGGCCGCGGGGTGCGAGGAGGAGCCCGCGGGCGCCCCCTGGGCGGGCGCCCCGCGGGGGGACCGGGGCCCCGCCGACGCCGGCGGTGCCGGCGGCCTCGCCTTCTCGGGCGGCGGAGAGAAAGACAGGCGATGGTCCTCGGGGCGTGTGTGAGCCCAATGTGTGTGTGTTTACCCCCGTCGGCCCAACCAGTAGATCATGACATCGCCTGCGCCGTATCGAAGGGCCTCGGTGGACACAGACACACACACACAGACACACACACACACACACACACACACACACACACACGCACGCACGCACGCACGCCCGCCCGCACGCACGCACGCACGCACGCACGCACGCACGCACGCACGCACGCACGCACACACGCACACACACAGACACACAGACACACAGACACACACACACACATACACACACACACACACGCACACGTTGGGGCTAACACACGTTCTGAGGATCATCGAGACAGGCAGCGAAGGAGGCATGGAGGGGCAGACCGAGCGGCGCCCAGCCCTCTCCCCCAGACGTCCGCCGTCGTGGTTTCCGTGTTGTTTGACGACGTGGCTCGGCTTCTTCCCGGGGGCCAGGGACTCCTTCTTCACCGAGGAAGCCGAAGACAGACCGAGGAAGAGCCCAAGCCGAGGAGAAACGCAAACCGAGGGAAATACAGGAAGATACGCCAAACCCAGGAAAAAGCCCAAACCGACGAACAACACAAGCCGAGGTAAAGCCCAAACCGAGGCAAAACCCAAACCGAGGAACACCCAAACCGAGGAAAAACCCGATCCGAGGACAACCCAAATTGAAGAACAAGCGTAAGGAATCATATTGAAAGTCCATTCGAATCCGATTCGAATCCAATTGAAATCGCTTGGGGTCCGTAGCCATTTTGGCTCAAGGCAATACGACTCAATTTTCCGCGCTGCTTCGATTCGGTTTCGATTCGACTATTGCGTATCGTGTAGGCATGGTGAAGTTTGTTGGGTTTTGTGCGTCGGTCCTTGTTCTGGCGTCGGGTGTTTGTCCTCCAGAGGGCTTCTCTTCCGTTGAAAATCTCAATCTCGAATCTTATATTTCGAGCAGGTGGTACATCCAGCAGCAAATGGAAACTGAGTATTTACCCAAGTCGAAGAATTGGTGCGTTTATGCAGAGTATTCGCGCCTTGCCAACAAGTCCTTCTGGGGGTACGACGTAAGAGTTCACAACTACGCCGAGGAGAAGGACGGTACCGTTCACGACAGCGACAAAAATATCGGGGGCGCCGGCATCTTGGCCAAGATCGTGGATGAGAAGAGAGGCCAGCTGGAGGTGGCTCCATACTTCTTGCCGACGTTCCTCGCTGGACCGTATTGGATCCTCGACTACAACGAGCAGGAAGGTTATACACTGGTGTCCGGTGGTCCTCCGAACAAAGAAGGCGCCGATGGAAAATGCCGCACCGGAACTGGCACGAACAATGCAGGTTTGTGGATTTTCACTCGGCAGCAAGAGCGAGACGATAAGATTATTGCAAAAGTCCGGGGTATCGCAAGCAGCAGAGGGTTTGATTTGAGTGTGCTTAACGATGTTGACCAGTCAAATTGCACATCTGCCAACAAGCAGAGCGGCCCCTCTGCCATCCTCATCTAGGATTCTCAGCCTTGGGTGCTGAACGCACTAGGCGTCCAGTCGTGTTTGGGCACAGACGTGTGCAGCCATCTGTCTGATGCGTGAAATGCATGCCGAAACATTGTTTTCCATTTTCTCCTGATTGGTGTCGCGCCATCCTTTTGGCAAGTTTAGGCGAATGTTCCTTTCGCTTTCCAGCATCCGCTGATGAGCATTTCCCCGTCGAGCGTTAGCTATTTGGTTGGCAGCGTGACAGTGGTGTTGCCGCCCATTATCCAGACCTTTCTCTCTCCGGCTCTGTCACTCTCTCTCTCTCTCTAAATCTCGCTCTCTCTCTCTCTCTCTCTCTCTCTATCCCTCTCTTTCTCGTGCACCTCGCGCTGCGCGCGGCCTTACAGGTGCCCGCCTGTGGCGTGGGAAGAATTGATCAAGAGACGGCGCCGTGAGGGCGGTGCTTCAACGACGTGAGGGCCGTGGTTTGACCCGCAACATGCGTGACCTAATCGGCAAAAATTATCCTGGCGAAGGACCCAACCATATGCAATTGTGAGTACCGCAATTGTGAATATCTTCTTCGGTGGCGCTCCCTATGGGGCCACGAAACGTGTGAGGGGTGTGCCGAAATGGGTGTGCGGGACGCATGCGGGCACACCCACTGGGACCTTCGGTGGAGCTCCGTATGGGGCCACGAAACGTGTGAGGGGTGTGCCGAAATGGGTGTGCGGGACGCATGCGGGCACACCCGCTGGGACCTTCGGTGGAGCCCCCTACGTGGCCACGAAACGTGCGAGGGGTGTGCCGAAATGGGTGTGCGGGACGCATGCGGGCACACCCACTGGGGCCTTCGGTGGAGCTCCCTATGGGACCACGAAACGTGTGACGGGTCACGAAACGCGTGAGGGGTGTGCCGAAATGGGTGTGCGGGACGCATGCGGGCACACCCACTGGGGCCTTCGGCGGAGCTCCCTATGGGGCCACGAAACGTGTGAAGGGTATGCCGAAATGGGTGTGCGGGACGCATGCGGGCGGCAGCACTGGGACCTTCGGTGGAGCCCCCATACGGGGCCACGAAACGTGCGAGGGGTGTGCCGAAATGGGTGTGCGGGACGCATGCGGGCACATTCACTGCGGCCTTCGGTGGAGCTCCCTATGTGACCACGAAACGTGTGAGGGGTCACGAAATGCGTGAGGGGTGTGCCGAAATGGGCGTGCGGGACGCATGCGGGCACACCCACTGGGGCCTTCGGTGGAGCTCCCTATGGGGCCACGAAACGTGTGAAGGGTATGCCGAAATGGGTGTGCGGGACGCATGCGGGCACACCCACTGGGACCTTCGGCGGAGCTCCGTATGGGGCCACGAAACGTGTGAGGGGTGTGCCGAAATGGGTGTGCGGGACGCATGCGGGCGGCAGCACTGGGGCCTTCGGTGGAGCTCCCTATGGGGCCACGAAACCTGTGAGGGGTGTGCCGAAATGAATGTGCGGGACGCATGCGGGCACACCCACCGGGACCTTCGGTGGAGCTCCCTTTGGGGCCACGAAACGTGTGAGGGGTGTGCCGAATTGGGTGCGGGTGGTGACGCATGCGGCGGTGCCACTGGGGCCTTCGGTGGAGCTCCCTATGGGGCCACGAAACCTGTTGTTGTGAGGGGCGTGCCGGGATGGGTGGCGGGGACGCATGTGAGCGCGGCCGCTGGGGCCTTCGGTGGAGCTCCCTATGGGGCCACGAAACGTGTGAGGGGTGTGCCGAAATGGGTGTGCGGGACGCATGCGTGAGCGCCGCCACTGGGGCCTTCGGTGGGGCTCCCTATGGGGCCACGAAACGCGTGAGGGGTGTGCCGAAATGGGCGTGCGGGACGCATGCGGGCACACCCACTGGGACCTTCGGTGGAGCCCCCTACGGGGCCACGAAACGTGTGAGGGGGTGGGCCGAAATGGGTGTGCGGGACGCATGCGGGCGGCAGCACTGGGGCCTGCGGTGGGGCTCCCTATGGGGCCACGAAACGTGTGAAGGGTGTGCCGAATTGGGTGTGCAGGAGGCAGCACTGGGGCCTTCGGTGGGGCTCCCTATGGGGCCACGAAACGTGTGAGGGGTGTGCCGACTTGGGTGTGCGTGACGCATGCGGGCGGCAGCACTGGGGCCTTCGGTGGGGCTCCCTATGGGGCCACGAAACGTGTGAGGGGTGTGCCGAATTGGGTGTGCGGGACGCATGCACTGGGGCCTTCGGTGGGCTCCCTATGGGGCCACGAAACGTGTGAGGGGTGTGCCGAATTGGGTGTGTGGGGGAAACGCGAATGACGCATGCGGGCGGCAGCACTGGGGCCTTCGGTGGGGCTCCCTATGGGGCCACGAAACGTGTGAGGGGTGTGCCGAATTGGGTGTGCGGGACGCATGCGGGCGGCAGCACTGGGGCCTTCGGTGGGGCTCCCTATGGGGCCACGAAACGTGTGAGGGGTGTGCCGAATTGGGTGTGCGTGACGCATGCGGGCGGCAGCACTGGGGCCTTCGGCGGGGCTCCCTTATGGGGCCACGAAACGTGTGAGGGGTGTGCCGAATTGGGTGTGCGTGACGCATGCGGGCGGCAGCACTTGGGCCTTCGGTGGGGCTCCCTATTGGGCCACGAAACGTGCGAGGGGTGTGCCGAATTGGGTGTGCGTGACGCATGCGGGCGGCAGCACTGGGGCCTTCGGTGGGGCTCCCTATGGGGTCACGAAACGTGTGAGGGGTGTGCCGAATTGAGTGTGCGTGACGCATGCGGGCGGCAGCACTGGGGCCTTCGGTGGGGCTCCCTATGGGGCCACGAAACGCTGTACTGGGTGTGCGTGACGCGTGCGGGCAGCGGAGAGGAGGAGGCAGCGGGAGGAAGGAGAACGCGGGGACCGTTTCTTCAAAACGAGGACCCAACACCACAGGATGGTTGGGAAAAAAAATTGAAATCGCTCGGGGTCCTACAGTGGCGTGAAGATTCAAGGGAAAACGAAGGCACGCCGAGGGACAACCCAAACCGAGGAAACAACCCAAACTGAGGAAAAAAGAAACAGAGGAAAGACCCAAACCGACGAAAACACCCAAACCGAGGAAAGCCCAAACGGAAGAACAAGCGCAAGGAATCCGATTGGAATTCGATTTGGATCATACAGGAGTCCTGTTGGGACCGTTAGGGATTACAGGGGGTTGAGAATTCTAGGGAAACCGATGCACGCCGAGGAAAAACACAAATTGAGAAGACACCCGAATTGTTGGAAATCCAAACTGAAGAACAAGCGTAAGGATTCCCATTGAAATGTTATTCGGATCCAAATAAAATATTGTTGGAATCATTAGGGATCCCACAGGGCTTTGAGGAATCAAGGGGAACGATGGCACGCTAAGGAAAGAAACGAATCGAGGAATACATTCAAACTGACGAAGAGCAAGTAGAATAAATCCTCAGCTGAAGAACAGGTCTGAAGACTCCATTTGAAATCCTTTTGGAATCCCATAGGAATCCCATTCGAATCGTTCGGAAACACATCGGTATTGAGCATTTCTGAGGCGCGTGCTAGCTTTAATTCGACCTTGGTCCTTCCACCCTCCTCCCCCTCCCTCTTCCCTTCATCGTCTCTCCCTTTCCCTCTCTGCCTCCCCTTTCCTTCTCCTTCTCTTGTCAAAAAGACGGTGCTGTGAAGGAGGAGGAGGCGGAGGAGGAGGAGCACGCCCAGCACCAAGGAACTGAACCAGCGTGGGGGAGAAGCCTTGTCTAATGGAGGGTGTTGTGCAGTAGCGGTAGCCTGCGCAGGAGAAGGGGCACGCCTAGCACCAAGCCTTGCGCCCCGCCTTGTCGCGGGGGGGCCCGATCAACTGAAAAAAACCTGGCATCGGACGCCCCGCGTCGATCGAGCTCCGAGACCTCCTGGCTGTCTCGAAGGGCTTGTGGGGGATCTCTCGGGATCCTACATGTTTCCAACGACACGCACAGCTGCTGAGTGCCTGTGGCGTATTGATTTCCATGGAGGCGACGTGGCGTGTTGTGTTCTTTTTTCTTCTGTCCAAAAACATGTTTGTTATTCGGCTTGTTTTTCCTCAGCTCGTATTTGTTCCTCGGTTTGTTTTTCCTCAGTTTGGCGTTTTCTTCGGCTTGATTTTTTCCTAGGTCAGGGGGGCTCTCCCGGGGACCGCCGGCTTTCCATCCCGAGCCGTTGATGACGGTCCCAGGGGGGCTGGCGAGGTCCCACAGAGGCCGAAAACGGCCGAAACGTTTCGTCGCGATCTGTTCACAGCGCGAAGATGTCGTGCCCCCCTTCTCCTCCCCCGACGGTGGCCGCGGCAAGCACCCGGACTGTGGCCCGCGTCCGAGAAGAGCGCTGGGCTCGGCTCGATCTGCTCGTACGTCGGTCGGGGGGTGGCTTTGCCCCTCGGCCCCTGGGGCTCCCTCGACGCCGTGCCGCCTCGCCCTCCATGGCTGTCGGCCGGCCGCTCGAGGCATGGCCTGTGGCGCCATCGGCCGGCAGTGACGCGGAGGAGGGGTGAGGAGGAGGGCGGAGGACGCGGAGGAGGAGGAGGAGGAGGAGGACCATTGGAAACCCAAGAGTCACCAACGATGTTGGAAGAAACCCTCCCTCAAAGCTCCCTCTTCACGGTCCCACAACGGTTCATTTCCATTGAGGGACCTGCCTCGTTGGAAGACAACCGTTTGAAGATCCTGAAGCATGCCAAAACATTGCTCTCGGGAATTTAACGCCACGGATCAACCTGACTGCTGCGTCCTGACGATCCAGAATCGTGCCAGAACACCATTTGGGGGAATTCAACACCGCGAACCAACAGAATTGTTGACCCGCATAATCTCCAACCCTTCCAAGGCACAATTTCTGGTACGCTCACCATGGGAAACCGTGAAATTCTTACATGTTTAACGAAAAAAGAATGTGCGTGGCGCTAAGGCGAGAGCCACATGTTGAAACGGAACCGCCCTCAATCCGTGAAGCTCTTGCATTTTTGTTTTAAAAAACGAATGTGCGCGGCGCTAAGGCGAGAGCCACATGTTGAAAAGGAACCGCCCTCAATCCGTGAAACTCTGGCAAATTTGTAAAACGAATGCGCGCGGCTCTAAGGTGAGAGAGCCACACTTCGAATACGGCCCGCCCTCAATCCGTGAAGCTCTGGCAAATTTGTAAAACGAATGTGCGCGGCGCTAAGGCGAGAGCCACATGTTGAAACGGAACCGCCCTCAATCCGTGAAGCTCTTGCAAGTGTTTAACACGAATGTGCGCGGCGCTAAGGCGAGAGCCACATTTTGAATACGACCCGCCCTCCATCTGTGAAGCTGTTGACACTTCTTGAGCGTCAGAACCGTTAATCGTGAGGAAGTCTCAGGCGAAGCGCACGACCCGCCCTAAAAACTGGCATCGGGGTGCGACAGGGAGAAGTTGTTTATACGGAAAAGGACTGGAGGATAAGGAGGAGGAAGAGGAGGAGGGCTGAGAAGGACCGAGGAGGAGGAGGAGGAGGAGGGAGGAGGAGGAGGAGGGAGGAGGAGGAGGAGGAAGAGGAGGGAATCGGGAGAGAGAGAGAGAGAGAGACTGATAGGGAGAGGCAGAGGCAGAGACAGAGACAGAGGCAGAGACCGGGAGGGAGAGAGAGAGAGAGGCAGAGAGAGAGGGCCCTCCTCCCCCGCTCAGTCGGTGCCAGCCGCGGCGGCACCTGGCGGGCCGTGGGTGCTGCGCAGGCCCGGCGGCCCTGCGGCCCGGGCAGCATCGCCCGTGCCTCCCCCTGGGGTTGCGGCTGCAGCGAGGCGGAGAGGCGGAGCCGCGGGTGACGAGCGCCGCATCGAAGTCACGGCGCCCGGTGTTTCCACGTTTTCGGCCTCGGTGTTCTTCGGGGGCGGCAAAGAGGGGGGTGATGACCAGGGGGGGTGGATGTCATGGCGGTGGCCATGATAGTTCCCCAGATTTCATGGCGCCTCTTCTTATTTCATTACATCCCTGGCCGCCCCGCTGGGCCGCGCACATGCCTCCAGCCATGATCTGCACCCCCCCCTCTTGGACACCCCCCTCTTGGCCGCTCCCGAGTTCTGCTGCCCGACCCTGGACCCCGGGACTGTCCCAGAAGCGATGCAGGACGGAGCGCCGGCCCGGGGAAGGGCCGAGAGCCCCAGGGCCTCCCACGCCACCGAAAGAGTGCGACGCTGGAGGCGAGGGGAGGAGCTCTTGGGCCCACCTCTTGCAGGTTCGTCGCGCGGCGGCGGCGCTGGCGCGGGCGCTCATGGTTGGAGGCCACCGGCGGCCTGAACCAGGCAGACCCTGAGCAATCTCCGTTGTCGGATAGCGGCCAACGCTCCACAGAGAGAGAGAGAGAGAGAGAGGGGAACGAACCATGGCATCATAAGCATAAAAATTCGAAGGTCCGCGCGGATTTCTCGGATCCGCGCTGGACCCCCCTCCCTGGCGCGCGGAGCGCGCCAGGTGCGGCGCCTGGGGGCGCCGCCAGGGGGGCCCAGCACGGATCCGAGAAATCCGCGCGGACCTCCGAGATTTTATGTTTATGTCATTGCTCGTTCTCCTAAAAGAGAGAGAGAGAGAGAGAGAGAGAGAGAGAGAGAGAGAGAGAGCGATTTACGCGGTGTCAGAAACGAACGTGCACGTCGTCACGACGGGATCCCAGCCGAGCCTCGCAGAATTCGAGAGCGGAACGGGATCGTCCATACTAGGTCTTCAGCTGGTCTCGACCTCATTTTTCAGCTCGTGCCTGCCGAATGGGACGGGGGAGTCGGAGAAGCACCGTGCGCTCTGGGATCGGGTACCGCCCTAGTCCAGTCACAGCGGCAAGGACCAGCCCCCCTCGTTTCGAGGAGGAGGAGGAGGAGGAGGAGGAGGAGGACTGGGAAAGAGGATGATATAGGTTTGGGTATGTTTTTGTTGCTCTCTTTGTGCCTCTGGAGCCCTCTGGGCATACCTCGAGCTCGAGAGACTTCTGGGGCCCACCGCGGTCGCTAACTATCATGGCTCGAGAGGGTTGGCTGTTTTGTGGAGTAGGCGCTGCAACTCGTCAGCACCCTCGCAGGGCACCCTGCTATCCGTCACGCGACAAGATACTGGCGTTTTCGAAAAAAGCGCCCAGGTACAATGACAAAAGATGGCGCAAGAGCGCCCCCCGTGCCCCCAATTCCAGTGTTCATCTGAGGGAGCAGGCCGCGATTCGCAAACGTGTGCGTTTTTTTATAGAAACGACTCGCACTCCCCAGCGTCGACCACCCCGAATTTTGAGATTGGGGCAGGGGGGCAGGACCCGCTTCAACACGCATTAGATATGATCGTTTTTTTTTGTTCGAAAGCCACGGAAGTACACACTCACTGGTCCTTGGTATCGCTCGGACGTGTGCACTTTTTTCTCGGCGGGGATTATGAAGGAGCATCCTACGGCAGGTTCGCGTCGTGTCGACCGGCGGCGACCCTGCCGGCGGCGTTCAATATTGAACGCCGGCGGCGACGTAGAATCGGTCAATGTTGAACGATTGGACGTTGCGGGAACGGCCGATCGTTCAAGGTTGAACGATCCACGCGGTGTCAGAGACCAACGCTGGGGTCGTCACGACGCGAACATGCCGTAGATCATCCTGCGCAAAAACCACGCACGAAACCGAACAAAAACCACAGGGAATGGACGTCCGAGCGACGGGGCGGGCCCTGGCCAGGCCCATGGCAGCCGCGGCCCAGGATCGGCGTGCAGGCTTCTCTGGCCGAGCCGGGAGGGCGTGTGCGTCTGGCTCGGGGTATAGGCCCGGCCAGGGCCGGCGCACGTGCCGGAGATTCTGTCATTGTCGGGCGGGGAAAAATCACACCGACACAACGAATCGTCGATGCCCCAGAGAAGATGGAAGATATGGGAAGTGGGGGGGAAGACAAAAGCCCAGAAACTACAGGAAAATACAGGGGAATCGTGTTATTTGTGTCTATTCATTTGTGTGTCCCAGGGCCCCTTCACATGGGCGTTTCGCGCATCCACGCCAGCCCAGTCATAAAACGATCCCCACCAGCGCGTCTTCCTCCGCCCTACTGCTCTGAATCTTGCCGTTGCTTTGGTCGCGCTGCCCGGCCCCCGGCTGCGCCCGCCCAGCTTGACGCAGTGGCGAACCCACCTTAGTGCCATTGGCGTTCGCCGACAAGCCGTGCATGTGCCTCCCGACTTGCGAAGTATTGCCTCGTTGCCCGCATTTCAGCCCTTGCCGCAGTTACTGCGTATCTCGAATTACAGTTTACGCAACGCGTGTCGAGGCGATTTCAAAATATCGCGATGGCCTTATTGACTTGCCTCGTTGCTAGGATGGTCGGTATTATGTTTCCTCTCCCCACGATCCGGGATTGTGTGCTGACTTTGTGGCTCTCTTGGGGCCCTCTTCGGCGTATTGGGGGACCTCTTGGGGCTATCTTGGAGGACTTCGATCAGAAAGGCGGGCAGCGTGAATGAGCACTGCTCATTTCGAGCTCGAAAACGAAGTTTTCAATGCCCCCACGAGCCCTCCAAAGAGCCTCCCAGAGGTCCCTAAGACCCCCAAAGGGCCCTATGGGGCTCCACCTCGTGTGGCTAGACGAGGGAGGAAGTCTTGCGGCGTGGGGTACGGGGTAGGAGCAAACCTTCTCCGGAAGGGAAGGAAGGGGGGTGGAAGAGCTACCTCGCCATGCCATCTACGGCCAGAGCGTGTTGGTGGGATGTCTTCTAGTCCTGGGTCACCTGCGACACGATTTCCTGTATCGGCAGCATGCGTGTGGCCTCCCCGCGCGGGCGCCTTGGCATCGGTCCCTTTAAACCCTTACTCAGCGTCATCGGGCACTTCCTGTCTGCCTGC
>CAUYUJ010012370.1:130000-135000 GCA_963575745.1 Prorocentrum cordatum | reverse complement strand
GCGAAGGAAAGACGGAGAGAGAGCAGGGAAGCAGAGAAACTCGGGGAACGAGCGAACGACGACTACGCCCGCCCGCGCCGCGCCTGGCTCAAACCCCAGCTCCGCCACCCACCTGGCTGCCGCTCCTCACTTGCCTGCTGCTCCTCGAGCCTGTTTCTGTTATCTCCTCGCGATGGCGGCCGTCACTGGGGGGAGGAGGGGGGGAAGGGGGGATGGGCGGGGTCAGCGTCACGACTCGCGCCGCCGCCGTCTGTGAAGTAGCCACTCCGAGCCATTCCCGGACAGCGGCGGCGCGAATCGTGACGTTAGTGGTGGAGGGAAGAAAGGGGGGGGGGGGGCCTTCCTGGCAACGGGCGTCATCGGGATTCGTTGCATACGCGCCTTTTCGTCGTCCGTAGCCGCCTTGCCTCAAGGCAGGGCGTGGAATCCTTATTCCCCCCGCTCGGTTGCGAGTCTCGGACGCATGCCGCGGCCCCGCTGCATATTCTGGCGGGCTCGAGATCTCGTTGCCGAAAGCCGACGGGCTGGGCCCACGACAACCTCTGAGCGGCGCACATCAGGCTGGAGGCGGAGACGGAGAAGAGGGGCGAGTAATCAAACATTCGGAAGACGCCCCGAGGAGTATGTGGATGTGTAGAGAACACCGTTCCCCGCCTCGACGCCCAGGAGCGCCGCCGGACAGTCGTGCCCGCGCGCATGTGCACATGTGGCAAGCTCGCCTTCTGGCCCCTCGGATCGGTCGGGCGAGCGCCCTGCTCGCGAGGAGAAGGAGGATGAGGATGAGGAGGACGAGGAGGAGGACGGTGTGGCTACGGAACGACGCTCTGTCCAGCCATCAGCAGTCAGCAGTCAGCAATCAGGAGGAGGAAGAGGAGGAGGAGGAGGAGGAAGGGAGGGAAGAGGGGGAGGACGAGAAGGAGGAAGAGGAGGAGGAGGAGGAGGAAAAGGAGGAGGAGGAGGAGGAACGGGAGGAACAACCTCTAAGGACACTTCAGAAGTCAAGGGGTGCCGTGCTACATCGAACCACCCCGAGCCACCCCGAGAATAGGCGAAGCCCGTTCGAAACAGCTCAGGGCCGATGCCCATGTTTAACGACGCGCGCCAGACTGGGTAGCCGCTTCGTCCCTCCACAGTCATGCGTGCCACAGCTGCCCTCTACGGCCCGTCCGTCCGAAAACGGCCAGCACAAGCACGCCACCTTCGCACTCCACGCGCATCCACTACGCGTGGCAACCCCCAACTTCTAGAGGAAAGTCCATGGAGCGAGCACTCGGGCAAGCCACAATGGTTAGCCCTCGGTGGCCCGCTGGCCAAGGGCGGGCAGCGCCTGCACGCCGTGCACATTCGCCACACTCCTCGCGCGCTGCTGCGCGCGGCGCCGCGCACTGCAGGGGAAAGCGATCCGCCCACTGGAAGCAAAAACTCGTCGAATGCAAGCGTCCTCGATTCACGATCCCAGAGACGGATATAGAACTGCCCTGGCTTGGGAAGCGGGCAGTGGCAACGGCGAGGACGTCTGTGGTGATGATACCGTACCATGGGCTGTGCTCTGTTGCGCCGCGCTGTGCCACGCCGTGCCATGCCGAACTGTGCTCTTCCATGCTCTGGTGCGCTCTACTGCGATTTGGATCCAGTCGTCCTTGGCGCTCGCATCTTGACCGAGCGAGTCTGGATCGTTCGCCGGCGCTGTCTGACTGCGTGGCTCGCGCAGAAGTGGTTGCAGTCGAAGCGTGCGGGGCGCTCGACCAGCTCGAGCTCACGCTCTCAGTGCCGACACGGGGCGAGACGACAAGGGGCGCAGGGCGCATGGACGCCCCACGGGATGTGCCAGAGGATGCGCCAAGGGACGCGCTAGGGGACGCACGAGGGGACGTGCCATGGACGTGTCAGGGATCTTCCACGGGGCCTGCCAAAAGCGCGCGCCAGGAGACGTGGCAGGGCACGCGCCACAGAACGGGCAGGGGAAGCGCCGGCGAACGAGTCAGGGAACGCGCCAGAACACGCGCCAGGGAACGCGCCAGGAGACGTGCAACGGAACGTGTCACGGGATGCGCTGCTGAACTCGTCCGGGGACGCGCCGCAGACGTGCCGGGGGACGCGGAAGCCGGGGGGCGTGCCACGGAGCGTGCACGTGCCAAGGGGACGGCACGCTTTGCTCTGCAAGTCTTGCGCAGACAGAGGCAGCGGCGGCACGCGTGGTGTTGCTTTCTTGAAGTAGCGAGCAAAATGTGCTGGCCCAGCCGGGCTTGCGAGACCACGCCCGCCTTATGTTTTCTCCGCGTGGCCTGCGCTCCCAGTGCAACGATGACTTCTACATCTCATCGGATCCGCGCTCCGAGAGCGACGGACTCCTTGGCAACCTACGCCAGGGCTGACCGCCCAGCGCAGCGATCCTTCGTACAGCTTGGATTGGGGCTCCAAGGGCCGAACACAAATCATAAAAACAAACACACACACACACAACAAACACACAAAAACACACGCACAAAAACACAAAAACACAAACAAACAAAAAAACACAAACAAGCAAAACAAAAACACACACACACAAAAACACACACACACACACACACACACACACACACACACACACACTTGTTGATCCCTCGTAGATGTGGCTGCCTCCGCGCTCCCGGGGCCACACTGCTCCAATCCCGGATGAGTTACGTTGCGTCCCCGTTCCCGGGGCCACGATCTTCGTAAAGTTTCATGCGCCCGCGCTCCCGGGGCCGCGACCCTGCGTGATTTACGCTGCGCCCGCGCTCCAAGGGCCAGATTCCGCAGGAGAATTGCATTGGGTTTGTGTGTTCCAGGGCCACAGACCTCGTAAAGCACGCCGCGCCCGTGTTCCAAGGGCCACGATCCCCAAGGAATTGCGCTGCGTCCGCGCCCCTGAGGCAATAGTGCCTCGTACATTGCGCTGCGTCCGCGCTCCAAGGGCCAGGATCCCCTGTAAATTTCGCTGCGTCCGCGCCCCCAGTGCCACGATCCCTGGGAACTGACGCCGCGTCCACGCTCTCAGGGCCGCGACCCCTCGAAAGTTGCGATGCGCTTGCCCTCCAGGGGCAACGATTCTTAGCAAGCCACGGTGCGCCCGCCTCCGAGGGCCACACTCTTGGTAAGCTGCGGTGCGCCCGCTCTGCCAGGGCCAAGCTCCTCGTGCGTGTCGCTGCGCCCGCGCCGCACGGCCACGATCCCCGGCGAATTGCGCAGGGACCCCGCTCCCAGGGCGCCCAGGGGCGCCCCAGGGCTTCCCCCGGCCTCCGCACCCCATCATTTGCGGAGCGTTCCCGTGCGGGGCGCGCCACCCTCTGGCGGGAACGTGCAAAACTGAGTTTCTTAGGTGTTGCGCATTCAATGAAAAGTTCAATGCTCTGCTCGCGAGGATTCTGTACAAAACGCCCCACACACACACACCCGCTGCCACCATTTTTAGGATAGAGAGAAGGGTCAGTGGACCCTGTTATTCATCGAGGATTTGACATGCATGCGTTTGTTATTTGAGCGGGCACGCGTGGAACATATTATTTCATCAACGATGCAATGCGGTTTCATTTCTCATTGCAAATAATCCCGTTGGCCTTCATCGAACATGGCACTGGGGATAGTGGATCACTGCTAAAAGAGAACCTTGTTCCCGCGTCCTTTCCGGGAAAACGTCACCGAGCTGTTTGCAAGCACACAGTGATGCATTCGGCGAAGGCTTGTGCTCTCAGCGAGCAGGCTCATCGTGCTGCTCGCCAGGCGCCTCACGCCGCCCAGCGGCGGCGTGCATGCTGGTCGCAGATCGCCCGCTCGAGCTGCGCTTCGGTCCTCGCTGCCTCCCGCCTGGCCTCGCGGAGCTCGACCGCAGGCCCGACGGCAGCCACCGAGAGCGGGCAGCGAGAGTGCCGCGCGACGCCGCTGTCCTTCGGGCCAGGCTCCTCCCGCATCGGCCCGTCCGCGTGCCGCGCAGCCCGCGCTGCGCCTCGAGGGTGTCCCATCCCGAGCCGCGTGCCGCGCGGCCGCGGCCGCGCAGCCTTCGGTGCGTCCACCTCCCGCTGCCGTGCATCCAGCAGCATCCGTGTGTCGCGTAGGCTGGAGGTGTTTGCGTGCCAGTGGAGTTGTTTTTGCGGAGTTGGGCGCCGTGGCGCGGACGGCCGAACGACCCCTGCAGCGGGACGCCCTGGCCACACGGTCGCCGCCGCAAAAACTGCACGTTCAAGGCTGGCGCCGCGCAAAGGGCGTCCTTCCTCGGCCGCTCCTTCACCTCCTCGAAGTCCCTGCGCCAGGCTTCGTGGCGACAGCCTTCCGCCCCTGCCCGCCTTCGCCGCCCTGCCTGCCACATCGCCGCCCTCGCGCACGGGACTCGGCGGAGGGTGCCGGGTGGCAGCCTCGCAGGCAGAGAGGAGGCCATGGCCCACATGGGCGTCCGCGTCGCCCATCGCGCTCTCGTCCTTGGCGGACGGTGCAGGCCCGACTCCCGCCGGGCCTCGGACGCCATCTCGCCCTCGCCGGTCGTGGCGGCGTGCGCCACTCCGCGCCTGCGCCCGCGCCGACCACCGCGCCGTGTGCGCTGCGGAGGGGGCTGCGTGGCCTTCACTGCTGCCACGCCGCTCAACCCCACAGGCGACAAGGGGCTCGAGAGGCCTTACGTCCCGCATCCCCCCCCCCCCGGCGGATTCCCGGGGAAAATCCGCTGCTTTCTTTGTGCCCGCTCACCCGAACGGCGTTCGATCATATGTTTCAACACCCGCCTTCCCCCCGCGGGGCCAACACATTGCGGATTGCGTTTTGGCGTCGATCAGCGGCAGCGTTTTCGACATTCACCTTCCCTCCGCCGGCCATCATAAATGCGGAGTGCTATTTGTGCTGAGCATCTTGTTTCCTCACCCACCCACTCGCCAACCAGCCCCCAATTCCATGCGGCATTCGCATTTTCGTCGGTGGGTCGTCGTCGTCGTCGTCGTCGTCGTCGTCGTCGTCGCCGCCGTCGTCGTCGTCGTCGTTGTTGTTCGTCG
>CAUYUJ010012370.1:112500-125000 GCA_963575745.1 Prorocentrum cordatum | reverse complement strand
CTCTCCTCCTCCTCCTCCTCCTCCTCCTCCTCCTCCTCCTCCTCCTCTTCCTCCCTTCTCCTCCCTCCTCCTCCTCCTCCTCCTCGTCCTCCTCCTCCTCCTCCTCCTCCTCCTCGTCCTCCTCCTCCTCGTCCGACGAGAGACGGAAAGGCGAACGGAAAGAAGGGGAGGCGGAAGATGAGAAAGAGGAAGACCAGCAGCATCATGATCACGAGTCAAGCAATCGCAACAGGGGGAGAGAGAAGGAGTGGGGAGGAGGAGGAGGAGGAGGAGGAAGAGGAGGATGCGCAGCAGCAGCAGCAGCAGCAGCAGCAGCAGCAGCAGCAGTAGCATGACTACGAGCGGGAGGGGCATTCAGAGGGGAAAAGACGGAGGAGAGGGACGAAGATGATGCTGTTGCTGCTGCTACTGATGATGATGATGAGGATGAGGAGGAGGAGGATGCTGATGACTATGATGATTCTTTATATGATGATTATGATGGTTGTGATGGTCATAATGAGTATGATGAGGGTGAGGATGATGAAGATGACGATGATGACGATGAGGATGAGGATGAGAACGGGGACGGGAATGATGAGGATGAGGATGAGGATGAGGATGACGACGACGATGACGATGACGATGAGGATGATGATGATGATGATGATGATGATCATGATGATGACGATGATGCTGATGATGATGATGGTGGTGATGCTGATGATGCTGTTGACGATCATGATGATTATGATGATCATGACGATGATGATGATGCTGATGATGATGATGACGACGCTGATGATGATGACGATGATGATGATGATGGCGATTATGGCGATGGTGATGATGATGAGAACGATGGTACAGATGATGATGGTGATGATGATGACGATGATGGTGATGCTCATAATGATCATTATGATCATGAGTATGATGATGATCATGCTGATCATGATACCATGATGCTGATGATGCTGCTGCTCATGATGCTGATGATGATGATGGTGGTGGTGATGATGATGCTGATGATGCTGTTGATGATGATGACGGTGATGATGATGGTGATGTATTGTGTATGATGATGATACTGATGTTCATGGTGATGATGATGATGTGAATATGGATGTTGATGATGATGATGATGATGATGATGATGGTGATGATGATTATGTTGATGATGATGATGATGATGATGATGATGATGATGATGATGATGATGATGATGATGATGATGATGATGATGATGATGATGATGAGGCTGTGGAGGAGGAGGAGGAGGAGGACGACGACGAGGGGTAGCGATGTTTTTTGTCCGCAGCTCAGGGATAGAGCGTGGACAGCAGATCTCGGGCGGCCCTCGATGGTTCAGGATTCAACGGTCTCGGCCCTCCCCATCCTGTCCTCCGACCCTCCCGCCTCCCGCCCTCCTCACCCCCCCCCTCTCACCTGCCAACCCCTCTCCTTTCCCTCTTCCCTCCCCTGTCCATCACCACCCTTGCCTCTCTCCCCACCTCCCCTCCTTGCCCTTCTCCTTCACCTTCCCCCTTTCCATTCCCCCCCTCCATTCCCCCCTTCCGTTCTCCCTCCGCCACGTCCCTTCCCCTCCCGTGTTCCTGTGCTCCTGAGGCGCAACAGTCCAGCTCCCAGCGGCTACACTGCGCACCAGAGAAAAGGGAGGATAAAGAAAAGGAAGAGAGAGACGGACATCTAGCAGCAGAGAGGGGATCGGCGATCTTGTTGCAGCTGCGCCTCGGGCGCGAGCCAGCTCTGACCGAACTTGGCGCCGGCGCAGAGATGAGTCCCCTCTCTTTGATTCAGCGAGGCTGCCTGCGGCGCCTTTGTTGCGGGAGGCCTTGGGGCAGAGGACGGGGAGGTGCCGAGAGTGAGAGGTCCCAGAGGCCCCACACCTAGAGTACCATACAATACCCCCAAGTCCGATCCACAGCCTATGAGAGCTATGGGCCGATCTGGTCAGCTTCGGAAGGCCTCTGCGCTGAGCTAAATTATCCCGGCAAAGCAACCTAACAGCGATGTGTAGGAGCATATCTGGAAGCATCCCCTTTAAGATTCAGATGAGAATCCAGTTGTAGAGTTCTGCTGTTCTCGCAGACGTAGTCGCATTCGCGATGACAGTCGCAGTGGCCTGCATTAGCCTCAGCCTCAGCCTCAGCCTGCCTCAGCATCAGCCTCAGCCTCAGCTTCAGCCTGCCTCAGCCTCAGCCTCAGCCTGCTCCTGCATCAGCCTCAGTCTGCCTGCAGCCTCGGCCTCAGCCTCAGCCTCAGCCAGCCTGCCTCAGCCTCAGCCTCAGCCTCAGCCTCAGCCTCAGCCTGCCTCAGCCTCAGCCTCAGCCTGCCATCAGCCTCAGCCTCAGCCTCAGCCTGCCTCAGCATCAGCCTGCCTCAGCCTCAGCCTCAGCCTGCCTCAGCCTCAGCCTCAGCCTGCTTCAGCCTCAGCCTCAGCCTGCCTTCAGCCTCGGCCTCAGCCTCAGCCTGCCTCAGCCTCAGCCTGCATCAGCCTCAGCCTCAGCCTCAGCCTGCCTCAGCATCAGCCTGCCTCAGCCTCAGCCTCAGCCTGCCTCAGCCTCAGCCTCAGCCTGCTTCAGCCTCAGCCTCAGTCTGCCTTCAGCCTCGCCTCAGCCTCAGCCTCAGCCTCGCCTCAGCCTCAGCATCAGCCTGCCTCAGCCTCAGCCTGCCTCTGCCTCAGCCTCAGCCTCAGCCTGCCTTCAGCCTGCTTCAGCCTGCCTCAGCCTCAGCCTGCAAGCCTCAGCCTCAGCCTGCCTCAGCCTCAGCCTGCCTGCCTCAGCCTCAGCCTCAGCCTGCCTCAGCCTCAGCCTCAGCCTCAGCTGCTTCAGCCTCAGCCTCAGCCTCAGCCTCGGCCTCAGCCTCAGCCTCAGCCTCAGCCTCAGCCTCAGCCTCAGCCTCAGCCTGCCTCAGCCTCAGCCAGCCTCAGCAGCTGCTCAGCAGCTCAGCCTTCAGCCTCGGCCTGACTCAGCCTCAGCCCTGCTCAGCCTCAGCCTCAGCCTCAGCCTGCCTCAGCATCAGCCTGCCTCAGCCTCAGCCTCAGCCTGCCTCAGCCTCAGCCTCAGCCTGCTTCAGCCTCAGCCTCAGTCTGCCTTCAGCCTCGGCCTCAGCCTCAGGCTGCCTCAGCCTCAGCCTGCATCAGCCTCAGCCTCAGCCTCAGCCTGCCTCAGCATCAGCCTGCCTCAGCCGCAGCCTCAGCCTGCCTCTGCCTCAGCCTCAGCCTCAATCTGCCTTCAGCCTCGGCTTCAGTCTCAGCCTGCCTCTGCCTCAGCCTGCATCAGCCTCAGCCTCAGCCTGCCTCAGCCTCAGCCTGCCTCAGCCTCAGCCTCAGCCTCAGCCTGCCTCAGCCTCAGCCTCAGCCTGCTTCAGCCTCAGCCTCAGTCTGCCTTCAGCCTCGGCCTCGGCCTCGGCCTGCCTCAGCCTCAGCCTGCATCAGCCTCAGCCTCAGCCTGCCTCAGCATCAGCCTGCCTCAGCCTCAGCCTCAGCCTGCCTCAGCCTCAGCCTCAGCCTCGGCCTGCTTCAGCCTCAGCCTCAATCTGCCTTCAGCCTCGGCTTCAGTCTCAGCCTGCCTCAGCCTCAGCCTGCATCAGCCTCAGCCTCAGCCTCAGCCTGCCTCAGCCTCAGCCTGCATCAGCCTCAGCCTGCTTCAGCCTCAGCCTCAGCCTGCATCAGCCTCAGCCTGAGTCTGCCTTCAGCTTCGGCCTCAGCCTCAGCCTGCCTCAGCCTGCCTCAGCCTCAGCATCAGCCTGCCTCAGCATTCAAAATGTGGCCAGGGAATGGAATTCTGGGAACTCGAAGAACACGAAGTGGCCTACAGTTTGCTCCGGGCATTCAAAATCATACCCAGGAATGGAGTTCTGGGAAGTCCAAGAGCACGAAGTGGCCTACAGTTGGCTCCGGGCATCCAAAATGTGGCCCGGGAATGGAGTTCTGGGAACTCGAAGACCACGAAGTGGCCTACAGTTGGCTCCGGGCATCCAAAATGTGGCCCGGGAATGGAGTTCTGGGAACTCGAAGACCACGAAGTGGCCTACAGTTGGCTCCGGGCATCCAAAGTGTACGCCGGGAATGGAGTTCTGGGAACTCGAAGACCACGAAGTGGCCTACAGTTGGCTCCGGGCATTCAGAATGTGGCCCGGGAATGGAGTTTTGGGAGGTGGAAGAATGGAGTTCTGGGAGGTCTCGGAGCACGAAGTGTGTGACTCTTGCATCCTGTTATTCCGAATGTGGCCTGGGAATGGGGTTCTGGGATGCCAAAGAGCTCGAAATGTGTGACTGTTGCATCCCGTTAATCAGAATGTGGCCCGGGAATGGAGTTCTGGGGTGTCAAGTATGAGGAATTGTATGACTGTTGCGTCCGGCTATTCCGAATGTGGCCCGGGAATGGCGTTCTGGGAGGTCAAGGAGCACCAAGTGTGTGATTGCTGCATCCGGTTATTCAGAATGTGGCCTGGGAATGGGGTTCTGAGAGGTCGACGAGCACGAAGTGTGTGACTGTTGGTGAAAAACGAGCCCGGCACAGGCCCGGCCGGCAACTCCCAACGCCTGCCCGGACCCCCTTGTGGAGTGATCTGTGAGCTCTTTTGAGTCAACTAGAAACCTATCAGTCTTCGCTGTTAGGTAACAAAGTCACATTCTAGTGGCGGCCTTGTCACCGCGCCGGGAACAGAAAAATCGAGGGAGCCGTTTCCCAAGCCGCTGGGCCTCATATCCATTCGGGTTAGCAACCATACCCAGTTGGGTAGGCTTCTTCCTACCCGATTCGTTTATTTTGGTGACGTCTGGGAAATCCACCTCCGGGGGAGCACTAAGGACCCCCGACCGAGTGAAGCCTATCTGCCGCACCTGCTCAGAGGGGACAGATTCTAGTTTCGAGCTCGGGGATTGTGTCCCTCCCCCTTCGCCCGCGGCCTTCAACAAGGTGTCGGGCAGTTGCCCGTAGCCGTTTTGGCTCAAGTCTGGCTCAGCTCTGACAGCCAGGCCTTTCGCCCTGTGACTGACAGCATGGTGTCCTTGGGACTGCGCTTGTGCTCCTTGTGCTTCCTGCATGCGGGCCGACACTCTGTGGCCGGTAGCCCAGGACCGTCGACCCCAGTCTCTTTTGGAAAGCGCCTGCGGGATGATTACTTCCAATTCCGGCCGGGCTTCGTGAACTTCAACCACGGCGGCTTCGGTGCCACTCCGCGGCCCGTGAGAGAGTCCATGGAGCACTTCCTGAACCAGGCGGAGGCGCAGCCCACGCAGTGGTTCGGTGCAGGAGGCTACCGTGCTGTGCTGGACGGGCTTAGGCCCCAGTTGGCGGAGCTCATGGGCGCCGACGCAGCAGACCTGGTTTTCTTGGACGACGCGTCCTCGGGGCTCAACGCGGTGTTGCGGAGCCTAGACTGGCGGCGGGGAGACCTCCTGATGCTAACCAGCGCCGCCTACGCCGTCCTGCCGAACGTCGCCAGGTGGCTGGAGCGCAGGTACGGCATCGAGACCATACGGGTCAACATCACGTTTCCCGTCCATGGCCCCGAGGCCTACTTGGGCCCCGTGGGCCAGGCGCTGGGGGCCCTGGGCAGCGAGCAGCGCCAGCGCCTGAGGCTCGCTGTCTTCGACCACGTGTCCTCGTATCCACCGACTGTCCTACCGCTGGCTGAGCTGGCGAGGCTCGTGAAGCAGGAGACATCGGGCCAAGGCCTGGTGCTGGCCGACGGAGCTCATGCGCTCGGCCAGATCCCCGTCGACATGCGCGAGCTCTCGGCCGCCGGGGTAGACCTCTACGTGTCCGACGGCCACAAGTGGCTCATGGCGCCAAAGGGCACGGGGTTCCTCTGGGCGGCGCGGCACGCGCAGGGCTGGCTGCAGCCGGTCGTCATCTCCTCCGACAACGCGCCGCCTGCCGGCTTCCACGAGAGGTTCGACTACATAGGCACCCGAGACTACACGCCCTGGTGCGCTGTCGGCGCGGCGCTGAGCTTCCGCCGCCAGGTGCTGGGAGGCGAGCGGCGCATCCAGGATTACACGGCCGGCCTGTCGCGGTGGGCCGGCGGTGCCTTGGCGCGGCGCTTCGGCACCAGCACGGTCGCCGCGGACTCCATGACGGCCTCGATGGCCGCTGTGCGCCTCCCGCTGCCGGCGGCGTGGCCCAGTTCTCGGCAGCAGGAATGCGTCGACGACATGCAGCTAGGGCTGTAGCGAGACTACTCGATGCAGGTCATCCCCTTCACGCTGCAGACGCCCGCCGATGCGAACGACCCAGAAGGTGCGCTTGTTGGAACTCACTGGATTCGCGTCTCGGCCCAAGTTTACCTCGAGCGCGCAGATTTCGAATCACTGGGGACGGCAGTGCTGGCGCTGCTGAGCGCGTGTGCCAATCGCAGCGCGCGGCCTCACGAGACCTGGGTCTGAAGCGCTGAAAACACGCAGGGCATTAACAGCAGAAAAGGCGACGGGTGCCAATCTTCCGAGGGAAGCCTGAGTTACGCTGGCCGCGCTAAAAGCCCCGAATGGCTCCGACAGACCCCCACGACTACGTAGCCCCGAATGGCCCCAGCAGGCCCCTCACCCAGGGTCGCCATTACTTGCGCTGCCCGCGGCAAGCCCCGCTCAGCACTTCCTGGGCCAATGTCCAGGTTGCCAGAAATTATACCGACCGCGACTAGCCCAGACTAGCTCCTTCTGGCTCTTTGCCCTGGTGGCCAGCGCTGTGCGCTGGTCGCATCCAGCTTCGACTAGCCCTTCTCTGTTGCGGTACAAGTCAGACAGATGCAGCATCATAAATAGAAGGACCCACTGTTTGGGGTTCCTCTCGTAAGTGTCATATCACTCAAACTGTTGCCTTCTCCACATCCCGTTTCCGTATCTTCCTGGTCCTATCGGTCTCCTTGCCAATTCCTCCCCCCGCTCCCCCGCCCACACCTCATGCTGCCCGCAGAGAATCACAGCCCCGAAGGGGGCTTCCCGAGGCCACTTCGATCCTCTGTCCTCGGTTCTCGATCCCCCTCCTCCCTCCCGCCATCCAACGTCGGTGCGGCTCTCGAGCTTCGAACCTCGAGCCCCCTCTCCCTCCCGTCCTCGGGGGCAACGTTAGGGGGGGAATAGGCTCAGGAGGAGGGGCGCACCGACCTTCAATCGCCCATTCATCGCCGATAGAGGCCCGATCGGCCACCCCGCCCAGGAACGTGCGGATTCGCTATCGGGGCCTATCGCCGATGTATCGGCGATGCATCGCCGATCCCAGCTCAATGCTTACTTACTACCCTGAGCCAGTCCCCTCCGACCGTTCCCCTCACTCCCCTCCCGCGGGAGGGAAACAGACCATCAATGACACGCCGCAGTCGGGAGACCGTCAGCCTGTTTTCTTTTTCTTCTTCTGAGGCATGGTGCTCCCTCGACGTCCGTTACATGCTGACGGGCCCCCCCTACGGCGGCGTGCCATCGGTGTCGTCTCCTGCTTCCCCACTCCCGCGGCCTCGAACCTCGACCCCACGCCCCCGAACCTCGACTCCCTCGAGCCTCGACACACACCCCTCGCCCGTCCCGCGGCGGAGCGGCCGGCAGAGCAGGACCGGCGGATCCTGCGCGTCCGCGTCAAGCACGCCCTGCGGGACCTCCGCGGCTCCGAGGCCTACGCGAGCAGCGTGTACAACGTCGAGGACCTCCGTGAGGGGCACCGGCCGCCCGCGTCACGCGGGCGTCCTCTCACATCGCCGCGTGCTGTCTTCGGGGGGCGAGGAGGGGCAAGGGGAGGCGGAGGACGAAGGTGGACAGGCAAGGCAACGAAAGGAAATGATGAGGAGGAGGGGGAGGAGGAGGCAGAGGAGGAGGAGGAGGAGGAGGAGGAGGAGAAGGATAATTTATGATAAACTGGTGATGGTGCTGATTCAGATGCTGATGCTGATACTGCTGATGATGAGGATGAGGATGAGGATGAGGATGAGGATGAGACAACTGATGATGATGATGGTGGTGGTGGTTGTGGTGGTTGTGGTGGTTATGGTGGTGGTGGTGATAATGATGATGGTGGTGATGATGATTGTGGTGGTGATGATGCTGATGATGATGATGATGATGATGATGATGATGATGATGATGATGATGTTGATGTTGATGATGATGATGATGATGATGATGATGATGATGATGATGATGATGTGGATGGTCATGATGACGATGATGCTGCTGCGGATGATGAAGATGGCGATACTGATGATTATGATGATGATGATGGTGATGATGGTGATGATCATGATCATGATCATGATCATGATGATGATGATGATGATGCTGATGCTGATGCTGATACTGCTGATGATGAGGATGAGGATGAGGATGAGGATGAGGATGATGATGGTGATGATGATGATGGTGGTGATGATGGTGCTGATGATGATGGTGATGAGGAGGAGGAGGAGGAGGAAAAGGAGGCGGAGGAGGAGGAGTGGGAGGTGGGCACGGCCCAGCATGGCTCGAGAAGCCAGCCGAGGAGCCATCAGAGGATGACGATGGCAGCACCATCTGAGGCATTAGCAGGCTGTAGTCGTAGTCGAGTGTTGTGGCCAGAGACGTTCGCAGCGATACAGTCTCGCGCACGCGGTCGGTTTGTCAAGGAGGACCCGATGCCCCCGAGATGTTCAATACGAGTTTAGATTTCGGCATACGATCAGGAACGTTTGCTTAGCGTCTCGCGCCGCCGTTTCTGGCGCACCAGCAGGCTTCGGCGCGACACGCTAAGCACATCCCAGTGTCCAAGCATCAACGGTCCAAGCTGATCCTAGCCGTCCGTCCCACGAAGCAGAGCGACACACTTTCAGCTTTCATTGCATCGCTTGTCGCAGGGGCCGCCGCCGCGACCCGCGAAGCAAGAGTTCTTGACCGTTGAGGGTTTCGGCGAGCACTGCGCGAAAAAACATACAGGAGCATTGAGGGCGAGTGCTACGGTGTGCTGTGTTTGCTGACATGGTGACACCTTTGAACTCTTGGGTACGTCCCGCGACACCTGGGTGCCCGTCCTGCTTCGGCGCTGGTTGCCAGCCCCGCCGCCGCTGGCATGGTCCGCATGGTGCGCCTGCGTTGGGACCTCGTGCTGGCCACCCACGCGGCGCTCGAGTTCGAGTTGCAGGTGCAGGGCCTGAGCCCGCGCTCATTCGGCAGCCAGTGCTGGCCTTGGACGGTCCTGCGGTCGAGGGCTGGACTGCCGCGGTCGCGCGAGACACCACGGCCCTGGTGCAGGCGCGCTAGGAGGCGGCGTACCAGCACGCATCGCAGCAAAGCGACGTGGACGAGGCGTGGCGACAGCTGGGAGCAGCGTTGCGGACGTGGTTAACTGCGAGGCGGGGCATGGCTTCGGTGCCTGAGCGACCCCATGCAGCGGCAGCTATTAGCGCGGAGCGAGCGGAGGCGGCAGATGCAACCGCAGATGCAGCCCCGCTCCGCCTCTGGCGCCTCCGGGCCTTGCAGCACGCCCAGCGGCGCTCGTCGGCGGCTGTTCGAACGGCGGCAGCCGGAACTCTGCGGGCGTTGCTCGCTTCCGATGTTGGCAGCGCGGCGTGGGCAGCCGTGCTGGGAGGCTTGAGCACGGGCGTAGTCGCCCCTCAGACTGTCATCGCTGACGCCGAGGCCGCCTGGCAGGAAGCCAGAATGGTGGCGCGGGCGCGCTGGCAGGCCGCGTGGCGCCGTGGGGTCGAGAAGCCGCTGGCGAATGCCCCAGGGGCGCCTGCACCGCTGGAGTCGCGGTGGCGGCACGTCTTGGACGCCGAGCTCGCGCCCTCAGCCCCTGCCGCTGGGGGGTGCGGCAGCCTCGGGCGCTCGGCGCTGGGTGCTGGCGCTGCAGGGCGGCCCGGCGGCGCGCCTGCGCTTCTCTGAGCGGCCGTGGAGGGAGCTTTGGCAACGCCAGGCCTTCCCATCGACTGGCGAGGGGTGGTTTCCAGGTCTTCTTACACTCGTCGCAAGCCCGAAACTCACATTCATTCGGGTGAGGAGGGCCTGGTTCGGGGGATCCTGATTGCAGCGGTGCTTCCCGAGTGGTTTTCCTGCCGAGCTGGTCCGAGAGCTGTTGGGCAGCATGCCCCAGTGCAGGAAGCCAGGCCTGTGCGCCTGGACGGTGGGCGAGCTCCGGCTCCTGCCTGCGGAACTCCACGGGTGGATCGCCGAGCTGTGCGAGGCCGTGGCGGTGCCAGGCGGGCGGCCGCGGGGGTGTTGGCGGAGCCGGAGGGCCTGCGGCTGCCGAAGCCTGGCGGGGGCGAGGGAGGGAGCCCTATCATTGTCTTGTATTGTTTGTTCCTCGAAAGAGAGAGAGAGAGAGAGAGAGAGAGGTTTTCCTCGGAGGAGATTTCGCGGTTTTCCTGGGTTTGGGTTGTTCCTCGGTTTGGGCTTTTCCTGGGATTGGGTCTTTCCTCGGTTTGGGTTTTTTCCTCGGTTTGGGTTTTTCCTCGGTTTTTTTTTTTCTCGGTTAGGGGGGGTCTCCTCCAGCCCCAGGAGAAACGGCCGATTTGGCTGCTTGCCATCCTCTACCGCTTGTGGGCTGCCGGGCGGGCCCGGCTATTCACGCGGTGGCAGAGCAGCTGGGAAGGTGACGAATGGCGACGAGGAGCTCGCCCTCGAGTTGGAGGAGGCCCACGCGCTGTCGCAGGAGGAAGTCGCGGCCGCAGCGCTGGACTGGCGCAAGGCCAACGACGAGGTGGATCTCGGCACGCTGCCCGCCGCGCTGGCGCGAGCTGGCGTCCCTCCCTGCTTGGCGCGCCCGGCTGTGGCTGCCCTCCGAGCTCGCCGCCGAGTCCGCGTCGGCAAGGCGATTGGCGAGCCCTGGGCGCCAGCTCGCGGCCTGCTTCCCGGGTGCCCGCTAAGCGGTTTTCACCCCATGCGTCCTGGCGCGGCCTTTGGGTGGTCCGCACGGGCAGGCTGAGTGACCGCCGAGCCCTGGCTGCAATGGCCACGACGAGTACGCGTACAGGGGTTAGGGCGCGGACGAGGCGTTCGCCTACACCATCGCCATGGCGCAGAAGTACAACAAGAAGATGTGGATGACCGAGGTGGCTTCCTTTCCCCACGCGACTACTAACACAGCGGCGGGGGGGGGGCGAGAGCAAGATGAAAGACTACATGTCGGGAATGACCGACTCGGGGGGCTTCGTCGGCTACCAGGTGTGGCAGTTTGGGTGCGAGACCTGCGGCGGGGACTAGAACAACGAGGACCTGTCACTTGGGTGCACCGATGAGGCCTACAACCTCGACTGGTACGATCTCGAGAAGTACGGAATCACCAGCACGAGCACCTCGCGTCCGAGACCACAGTCACCGAGACCACCTCCCTTACCGAGACCACGCACACGCAGACCAGCACCACGGTGACCACGACCACGGCGACCACGGCGACATCGACCACCACGCTGGAGGACCTGAATGGCGCGCCGTCCGCCCTCCCCAGCGCGAGCTTTATGGCCGCGGCGGCTCTCGCGTAGCCGCCAGTGTGCTGAGCGAGGGTGTCGGGAGAAAGAGAGAGAGAGAGAGGGAGAGGAGGACGGGAGAGAGGAGCCAGATCCTTACTGGCGAGCAGGGCCACTGCACCATTACCTATCGTCATGAGTTTTGGTGTAAAGGTGGTTGTCCTCCTCCTCCTCCTCGTCCTCTTCCTCCTGCTCCTCCTCCTCTTCTTCCTCCTCCCCCCGTGTTCTCCCCCCAGCCCTGCCCCGCGAAGGGGGACTAAAATCCCTCCCCCGCCCGCCCCTCTCCCCCCCCCCCACTTACGAGGGCTACATTTCTTTGGCGCCCGTGCAGACTTGCTACCCCAAGATTGCGCTGGCTATAGTGCCATGTCTGGCCGACAGGTTTCACGCTTCAGCGGTCTCGCCATCCCCCCAGAGACATTCCCCCCCCCCCCCGCGCCCCTGGCCTGGCCCGCTGGGGCGATGCGCCCGCGGCGCGAGGACCAACTGCTGCGGGGGTTCGCCAAGACCCCGGACGCCGCACCCGCCGGCGCCGCTTTTTCTCGCTCCGCTCCGCCGCGAGGGGCGGGCGGCGGTTGGGGGGTGTTGTCGAGGGGCGGCTGGTGGTGGTGCTGCTGCTGATGCCGGTGGTGATGATGGCGATCGTGATGAGGATGGCGGTGGTGATGATGGGGATGGTGATCATGGTCGTGGTGATGGTGACGGTGACGGTGAGGACGACGACGACGACGCAGGCAGTGATGGTGATGATGTTGGCTTCGATGATGATGATGATGATGATGATGATGATGATGATGATGATGATGATGATGATGATGATGATGATGATGATGATGATGATGATGAGGAGGATGAGGAGGAGGAGGAGGAGGAGGAGGAGGATGAGGATGAGGATGAGGATGAGGATGATGATGATGATGTTGATGATGGTGATGATGATAATGATGATGGTGATGGTGATGGTGGTGATGATGATGTTGATGATGATGGTGGTGGTGATGATGATGACGATGATGATGTTGATGCTGATGCTGATGGTGATGATGATGATGTTGATGATGATGATG